>JAKKPZ010000656.1:0-22337 GCA_022814885.1 Ditylenchus destructor | reverse complement strand
TAGCTGGGCTGCGGCCCTCATTCATTAAAAGATTGAAATCAGCGAAAAATATGCTCTAAGTTCTCATACATTCCAAGGGGGAAGGTCGGGTGCTCCGCGCCCGACCACATGAGTTCGGAAGTGTTGTTCGGGAGTAGAGCAGCATGAGACTATTTCCGGCCTTCGGCCCTTTGGGAGCATGTCTAATAAAAATTTGTAGTCAAAAAGGGTCACTGACAGAGAAAAATTTCGTCTAAATATTCGTCTAAAAACCCGCGGCGGGCCCTCGAAAATTTGTAGTAGGTAAAAAATAAGCATTGGTAAGAATGACCTTTCCAAAATTTTGGTCTATTTTATTCTAAAATTGGTCCAAAACCCGTTTGACGGGCTTCCCATTTTAAAAATAAGCACCCCTAAGAATGCAATTTGAAAAAATTTCACTGAAAAAATCGGTCTAAAAATTCTGTCAAAAAATTAGTCTATAAATCGGTTTAAAAACCAGTTTAGGCCCTTCCTTATGGTCGACTTAGTCCGTAAGAAAAAAAAACCCGGGCCCTAAAACGCGATTTTGTGCCCGGAGAAAAAAGGTGACCCAATCCTAATACAGTCGAACCCCCGAATAACGCCCCCTGAATATCGCCCCCCCCCCCCGAATAACGCCGATTTTTTCTGACTCGGTTGGTCGCCAAAGAAATTGTATGGGTTTGAGCCCCCGAATAACGCCCCTCCCAATAACGCCGCCCCCCGAATAACGCCGATTTTTTTTGAAACATGCCTTATAAATGGCCCTCCGAAGAACGCCGAACAAATATTTTGAAGAAATTTTCGAAATTTTTTTCACTTTTACAAAATTTAACAAAATTTAAAAAACTTTCGGAAATTTTTGAAATAATTTCGGCGTATTTGCCAAAAGTTTTACAAAAATGTACCAAAATAAAAAATACCAAAATTTTATAAAAAAGCTCAAATTCGCGCCAATAAATTCAAATTTTCTGCCAAAACATTCAGAAACTCCCGATTAACGCCGATCTAACCAAATTTGGGTTAGAAACCTCCGAATAACGCGCCCCCCGAATAACGCCGCCCCGCGAATAACGCCGATTTTGTCCGGTCCCGAGAGAGGCGTTATTCGGGGGTTCGACTGTACTATAATAAATTACCGTAAATCCTCCAATAAGTCCCCCCTCAAATAAGTCCCCCTCTGGACCCCTTACGAAAAAATAAGTCCCCCCCCCCTCAAATAAGTCCCCTGTTATGTTTGAGACCCAACTTTATTTGTGTACCAAATGAGAGCGGTAACAAAGAAGATTTATTGGATAACAAAACAACAAGTAATATGATAGTCTGCGGAGAGTAGTCTACACAAGTAATGACTGCGTATCTTATATACAGAGCATAAGTGAAGATATCGTCTCGGGACGGTGAAGCTTTAAACGTTGAAGTGCCTCTCACAACATCTCCCCCTCTAAGAACCAGGTAGCCAGTAGAATAAAAGATATAATTGTGATGAATATAAAAAGATAAATTTGGGGACCTTCTCAATGCTTAGGATTAATAGATAGATAAGAAATGATAATATGTTTTCTTCTACACCTGTCCAAGATTAGAGCTCCGATAACTCCGAAGAGGCATGTGGAAGATTCTACCTGGCGTACTGACTCCGCTCAAGTATATTAGAACAAGAGGAGTTACCGACTGTAGATAATTGGACCAGAGTCAAAGGCACGACTCAGACGACTCAATGAAAAGTAATCAAAGAGCGATACTTCCATCTACCACGACACGGTGCTCACAAAAGGACAGATCCATATAGATAGAATATATAATAAAGTTAAGAGCAGAATCCTATAGCTATTGAGAAGGTAATATACCCATAATGAACCCAAATATTAGAGGCTACTGACTACAAGGCTCAAAGAAGGTTCGACTCACAAAAGGCACTGACGAGCACATTGCGATCGGAGCTGATACGGAGATCTTTGAGCATAGCGATTCTGACGAGGAGTAGCATTTTCTTCATTGCGCGGTAAGAAGCGTTCTGGGAAAGGAGCGACATCTCTGCGAGGTCGGAACACACGAGCACGTTGATCTGCGGAACGCGGACTTTGCACGAAAGCGGGACCATCGGTTCTTCTGCTGCATTCTTCGGGATCATCCATGCGGTAGCGCGGTTTGACTTGGTTCGCATGACAGTACCATCTCTTCCCATCGAAATGATTGTCGACCCAGTAGCCCACTTTTCCATTGACGGAGTGAACAGTTCCTGGGTACCACGCTTGATTCTTGAAATGCTGTAAATAAACAAAGGCGCCAGGCGCGAAGTTTTTAGGCTTCGCACCGTGGTGTTTATTAAAGTTAGATTCCATTTTGCGAGTATAAGCATTAGATGCTTGATGTTTAGACTGTTTTGGATGTAAAAGCGATAAAGGAGTACGCATTTGCCTATGAAGAAAAAGCTCACTAGGCGACTTACCACCTAAGACGTCACTTGGAGTATTCCTGTAATTGAATAGAAACGTGTTAACTTTAGAGCAAATATTACCGTGCAAAAAGTGACCGCTTGCATTTCGCTTCACAAATTTTCAGACAGCTGTGATATAATTATTTTCTCCAAAATTGTCTTCTCCCAAACTTCTAGTCTTACACCAAATCGCGGATTTGATTTGGCGGCAAGCGGAATATTTAACTAGACTCATTCCGAATAGGGATTTGCTCTCCGGCGGGGCTACTGCCCTGAAAACTGTCTCAAATTGCATAAAATAGCTGCTGTATGTGAAAAGTTGTGCAATGTGTTCATAATGTTTTTTTATTTATGTTAAACCTTTATTTGAGATAGCTTTGTATTTAGAGTTTCGGTTTGTCAGCAGAGCTAAACGTGCAGCCACACAATAATGAGAATAGAATTATTAGGCGTCACAAGTACAATATTAGATAAGGAGAAATGCTTTGTTTATAACACATGAATGAGCAAGAAAGAAAAATCTCTCCGTTTCGAACTCAATTACTTCGCCTTTTGATTCGAAATGGTGAGAGATTTTTCTTTCTCTCTCTGGTGTGCACTAGACAATAGGGCCAAATCGGTCCACATCCAGCTTATAGGCCAAAGCAGCCGACAGACGGCTTTAACACTTGCCAACCTCACCTTGTCAAATTTTTTCCAAAAATTTAAATTCCCGCCCAAAATATGACTGAGCAACAGATACGGGAAAACTTGTTCTGTTCTACTCTCCTTGGCCGAGGATAATATTCGGGCAGAATGTTTTTCGATTTTGGCTTTGTATATAAAGTTCCAGTTTTATCTGTAGAACCAGAAGTGAAGCGACAATGCACTAATGAGAATAGAATTGTTAGACGTCGCAATATGTTTTGCTTATAACGGACGAGTGGTTCTTCGTAAACGTGGGATAGTGCCAGTTTGCTTTCCGCTACACAAATTTTCAGACACCTCTTGCTTTGTTTTCTGCCAAACACCACTGTCATAATTATTTTCTACCTGCTAGTCTAAAAGCCCAAGTCTCTCGCTTTTTCAAATTTTGAGTAAAACAAGAAATCGATGAATTCTTCAAGCCAAATGATTTCCGAAATGGAATACATCAAATATTTGAATCTCGGATTTTTCTTCACAACTGTACTCTGTCACATCACGACGATATTCTTTACGTTTCACGTAATTTACTGCTCGAAATTTGATAAGAAATCTACAAAATTGGACCGTATTTCGAATTCGTTTTTTATAATTTTGGCCAGTCGCGGTCTTGGAGCGGTATTAGCCACACCTTATTATGTGTATTTGATCGCCTATTGGTCCGTAGAAGGTTAGTTATCAAGAAGCGTATTCAAAACCTTTTGAAATATAGGCCTCTGCAAGAAGTTCGTTTGCGAGATCACAAAATTTTCGGATCCGTGTTCTTTGGTCTGTAAGTCTTGTATTTTCATTGGCTCCAGTACAGTAAACGAATCGCGTCCATTTTTACAAAGCTCGTTATTCGGGGGGTTTGGCCAAAAATGGCCTAAAATTAGCCAAAAAGTGCTACTTTTACCTGTTTTTGCTACTTTTAGACATACACTAGTACTATAGACAAAATCTAGACGCTTTTAGCTATATTTTAGACCAATTTTTAGACAGTTTTAGATTTTACACCCTATTTTGGTACCCTATTTATGAAATCTATTTTTTATTTAAAAAATAATCTAAAAATTTGTCTCCAAATTTGAATTGCTCTCGAAAAACTGGGTGATTAGCCTAATTTAGGCCAGAATTTGTAAAAATAAAGTTTTAGCCAAAATATTTGCCTTGGTCCCCAAAGGAAATTTTGGAACAGAAATGAAAATCCAAAAAAGGAAAAGAAAAAAGTAAGTTAGGCCGAAAAGGTGAAAATTGTGATCAAAATTTGGAAGATTTTTTGAAACTTTTTAAAAAATTCTGAAAATCTTCTCCGGTGGGAAAAATTTTGGAAAAAATCAATAGGGGGTACTCTTTTGTCATTTTTCCGTCCGGCCAAAATCGCGTTATTCGGGGGGTTGTTAATCCGGGAGGGGAATCTCCATACATTTTGTGTTCAAAATGCACTTGCATCGAAAAATCGCGTTATTCGGGGGTTTTACTGTATATAAAAGGAAACTTTTTAATCCCTCTTGAAATCAAATTAATGCACTTTATGACAAACTGAAGAAAATTGTCAAGCATTCAGTTCTAAATTTATCTATAAAATGGCGGATTTTGGCACCGTCCATGTACGCTATTTATTAAAGCTAAAACATCTAAGTTCAAACCAATACAAATGAACCCACCCAGAAAGGGAAATCCAACAGTACCAAACGTATGTATTACCAAAATATTTGAGTCAATTACCATATTGAGTACTACAAAGCTACTGATTTTGTTTCTCAGTGTTCTTAGTAAGGGGTTCGTCCAACAGTTCGACTAAAACCAGTTCGTCTAAAGTTTACCGTGACTTCAAATGTATGTTTGTTGCAGTTAATACTGTTTTCAGTTAATACCATCAAATAGTGAAAATCGTAATTTATTCGTAATTTCGTTCAAGCAGCCCATATAAGGCGTTAGCGTTAAACCTAATTGCATGTTCATGCCCTTATAAGAGTTGTTGGGCGCTTAAGCCTAATCCACTCTTAACTAAACCGCAGTGTTCGAGTCACGAGCCCCCTGAATCCGACTCACCCGTCGCCGCTCGATTTGGGCGAGTGATACGTTAATCGCTTCGTCTCGACGAGCCAAGTCGATTGGTACCGGTCTCGGCTTGGACAAACACCTTTGCCGGAAGATATGGCTTCCGAAAATCCGGAAAATCCCGGATTTGGCCAGGTCACAGATCCTCCGTCGGTGCTCGGTTTTGGGCGAGTGATACGTCAATCGCTTCCTCTCGGCGAGACAAGACGATTGGTACCGGTATCAGGCCCGAATCGGGCTTCCACCGGAAGATATGGCTTCCGGAAATCCGGAAAATCTACTCCCGAACTACTCTACTCCCGAACACCCAACTCTGACCGCTGATGGCGGTGCGCGAAGCGCCGCAGATGCACACTCCGCGTGTACAGTTAAAGTTAATTTTACAAGTGATTGCGGCGAAGCCGCAATCACTTGTAAATAAGTCTAAAACCTAAGCCTAAAGTATGCCCTTATAAGGATTGTTCAGCCTAAAATGAGAGAGTATGGCAACGGGCATGAGAAATAGATAAAAAAACTACCTCAGACGCCGAAACGTCCTACTACTAAACGGCGACTCCCAGTAGTCCGTGGGTGGAGGGGGGGGGTACGGATTTTGGGTTATGGGTAATTTTCGGGTTTTGGGGGTACTTTTGTAAAATTATGGGTAATTTTGCAAAATTTACATAGAAAAATTGCTTTTTTCCATTTGGGGGGGGGGGTACGTACCCCGGTACCCCCCTGGGTGTGCTAGTGCCGTTGGATATTTAAAATTGCTAAACTTGAGAGTTAATGAGCATTGTAAATTCCTAACCGTTGTTTCACAAATATCGTTTAAGGTGGCAGAAATTACGTACCATACGCTCTCTTGTGGCTCGGTCTCGGAATGATGATTCATGGATATATATCAACGTTGTCTGCATTATTGCTAACTCTTGAAAGATGCTTGGCGTTAACCTTTCCAATGCGCTACAACTCTCGTATAAAAAAATGGTTTCCATGGCTTACACTAACATGCCTTATATTGTGGAGTATATTCGCCGTCTTTTATCTGCTTAGAGAAATTCCGCTGGATGTTGAAAAAAGTTGGTTTTTATTTGATATTGAAAAACAGAGATTCTAGATTTTTTGTCTATTAATTAATTGAAACCTAATTTAAAGACATTTCTGTTGAAAGGGGTTTGTTGTAGATATACTACCTAGGCAGAACTAATTTTAGGCAAATTACCGTTTTTCTCTTGAATAAAAATCCCCCATTATGAAACCCTCCTGAAGGCAGCATCTTCTAGAGGGGTTGTTGGTTTATAGAATAAAGCAACGTGCAAAATGGAAAGCTTTCCGCTGGGCCACTAGTAGGCACTACACATATCCCTTGTGCTTTTCATATATCCTTACAATAGTACCCCTTAATAAATGTGTTTTGCCATTTTTCAAGGTTTATGTGTTTTTAAGCATTTTATATATTCCTAAGTGTTCTATGCAGAAATTCCACTCGAGATTGAAAAGTATTGGTTGTATTCTGAACGAGAAACACAACTTTGTTCTGCACAAAAGTCAGTAGAGTGGAGTATAATTCCGAAGCAAGTTGTCAACAAACTGTACCTAATGAATTTAATTTAGTGCGCAATTGTCAACATCTTGCATGCGTATTACTAAAGTATCAGTTACTGGTGCCTAGTTATGCAAAATTTTGCATAGGCGGATTGAACATATTAGGAAGCTTTTATTTAATACATGCAATGAAATTGAATAACGAAAAGCTGGTATGGTTTTTAATATACAGGGTGACGCAATTTTTTCAGTTATTTGTTTTTCAATTATTATAATAATTTATTAGTGACGTTGAACTGATTGTTTTACACAATTAACTAGACACTTCAAATTTTTTTAACCAAGCACGCCATACCGGTTTTTTAGAAATATAAAAACGATGTTTCCGAAAGTGCCCTAGATCCGGGTGTTTGGATACATAGAAAATCTTGTCGCAAAAGTGCAAACTTTTACTTCGGAAATGTCGTTTTGCTATTTCTAAATGAGCTCGGACGTTGGTGTCAAAAAATCCCAAATTGTCTAGTTTATTATGTAAAAAATTAAACAAGAAACATTTATTTAATAATTGGAAAAAATTGCACCATTTCGGTATACTTTTTCTCTTTTAGCTACTGATAGTGAGATTACAATAACACGCTCTTTATATTTTAACTTAAAACATCGTAATGCTAACGTTAATAATTACAGAAAAATGATGTCGTAAAATTTACTATAACTATGGACATATTTTTGGATGTTATTCCGATGTTTGCGAGTAGTATATTCATTTCGGTAAGTAAAAAACAAGGTTATGGAACTATGTGCCGTCGTTCTGAGCAATATTATTGGTTTGGCCGGAAATTATTGTCGGTGTTTTCAAAGTCAATTTTTATTAATCTAAACCGGTGTTTTTCTTGAGTGTTACATACCATTCGGTAGCACATTCATTCCTCTTTCAAACCGTATATAGCATGCTTTACCATTACATGTAACCATTACTTTATGATAGTTCTAAGGAAGCACACCCAAAAAATCGATTTTTGGTTATTTTTAGCAACTTTCATGGATAACATTCCTTACGTTTTAGCGCTATCCAAAAAAGTGGCATTGCGGCGTTTGTAGGCAAGGTCTGGCTCTACAACATACTTTTTACAGAATAAAATATGCTTTTATGTTCTGCGAGATATGACCGCTCAAAATCGCAAAAATCGAAATTTTCCATTTTTCGAGCGACGTCATTTCTTAAAATGGTCATATCTCTGCAGCCATAAAACGAAAAAATGTTCTGTAAAAGGTAAGTATTAGAGCTGAGATTGCTCTACAATATTGCACAATTGGAAATAGAATGCCTAATATTTTTGGATACAAAAGATATAAAAATAGCTCAAAAATTGGGGATTTTGAAATTTTTCATGGAATCACAAATAGCTAATATTTTTTTACAAAGCAAAAATATAACTTAAGTATGGTTGCATGAAGAAAACTCCTGGCTATCAAACGGTATATAACACTCATAGGCACTCTAGCGTTACGTGAGAAAAAAAATTATATTTAAAAACACCGACACGAATTTCCGGCCAAACCAATATTTACTAGTATGGTTCATATCTGAAAAGTATTCCTTGACTTGTTCTGCGTTCGATCTTGGCCATTTTGGCCAAAAGTAGTCTACTCCAAACTATACTACTTTATCACACGCCGCCTCTCCATTCAAGATTCTCGAGATTCAATTTTTTTGTCTCTTTACTCTTGAATTTTCACGAAAATCAAGAATAACGAGACAAAAAAATGTGAATCAGCATGGCCAAAATTCCCCAGGTGAAAAAATGACCTCATGAGAGACCTGGTGAGAATAACACGACCTCGTGAGAATGGATTCCAAACCAGGCGTCAGATTCGTGATAAGCACAACCGAAAACCCCCTGGAGCAAAAAATCAGATGACTTGGTTCGAAAAATATCATTTTTCGAATCAAGTAATTTTTTGGCCAAAAAGTTGCTTTTTTCCAGAAAAATTGACACCTGGTACCAAATCAAAGAAGTATAAAATGCAAAGATGTCCAGTACGGCCTCAGAAAGACAGAAGGAACATAAAAATATAATTATTCCTTAGAGCTCAAAATTTTTTGCTATGACAACTTATCAGCTTTCCGGGTGTTATCAATTGAATTTCAGCGCCAAATGAATCAAATTATAGACTGCCGGCTTCTCGCCTATAGTATATTTCAGTCAGCTAATAAACTTTCTGGTTTTTCTCAATGCTACAGTTTGTTCTATTTACTATTCTTGGCGATTGACGAGAAAATCGAATGGGTTCTGGATAAAAATCTGTCGTAAACTTCTGTCCATCAAGTTTCTCCGGCTATTACAGCAACATGAACAACCGCCGCTTTGAGGCTAACGAACTTTCTAACAAACAATTTTCTTATGCCAACGATAACCATAAAACTTATATGGAATTTTGTGATATTATTTTGAGTCTTTTCTGTAATTTACATTTTTGTAGTGGGCAAAAATCGGTAAAATGAATGGCGTAATGTTGCAAAACATTAGAAAATGTAATCCTATACATTAGTTGGCAACTTTCCCAACAAGTGTTCCAAAAATGGTAAATACAGACCATTTGCAAAACGCCCTCTACAAGTTCATATACTGCATATTCTTTGGTTGTCTTATTGCATTAATTCGAGGCGAACAAAGCACATTTTACAGAATAATTTTTTGTTTGAATATTGGCGAGATATGAGCATTTTTACGGAACACACTTCCCCAAAAATTCAGAAGATTTGCGAACTTTTCATACGAGGTGGTCGCAAACTCCGTGTGAAATCCTTATAGTAAGCTGAAGCAAAACTTGATTCTTAGGGGTGCTTATTTTTGTCCGTATGTCCAAAATTTTGGGAAAGTGCATTCTATCCAGTGCTTATTTTTGTCCGTATGTCCTTAAAGCTGTGCGGCATCACCTGGGATATGGCGCATATGAGTGTTGGATATGTTTACCGGACCACAATTGATTAAAAATTTGGAACTGTAAAATGAAATACCATCAATACTAATTTTCTGACACCATTTAGTGATACCCCCGATCTGAGGTCAAATTCGGATTCGCCGTAGCTTAAATAGGGTAAGTACCAAAAATCCCAGTCGGTTTCTGACGTACTAATTCGCTTTCTCTCGAATATACACGAAAATGGGCATTTTTGGGCAAAAAATCTTAAAAATTTGCGGACCCCAATTTCCTTACAGGATAGATTTTTTATGAAAAAGTAAATATTCAGGACCTGACCGATGGTCCCTAAACAGGAAATCAAAATCGCTTCATTTTTTCTTAAAATCGGGGCTGTCAAAGTTGACACATTTTACAGGGAAAAACGCAAAGTACACCAACTTTGACAGCCCAAATTTTAAGAAATAATGAAGGGTTTTGAAAATGAACTACATGTTATGATAGAGCAACAACTGAAGTTGCGTCCTGGCTAAAAAATCTTTGATAAGAGGAAATTGGATTTTTGGCTGAAAATCGGCCGTACACTTTTTGTCACAGTTGGCGCCGACGTGGCTAGGAGTTATCAACTTCATAGACCAGAAAATGGCACTAAACAGTAACTGATGCCAAAACAAACTTCAGCTAACAGGTGAACTTATACGAGTAAAAACCTTGCAGAAAGCTGTCGGAAATATCATAAATCCTTTAATTATAGCCCATAAGAATCTCGTTAAAATATGAATTATCGTTTTCAATTTCTTGGATATTTTCAGGAATTTTCAACTAATTTTTTCTAACATATTATGTAAGTTACTAGTATGCATAACTCCTATATAAGTTCTTTCAATCAGTTTATAGAAAGAAAAATGTTTAAGAAAGGTGAGAATGAAAATTTATTTTTTGTAGAGTTTTTATTCATTATTATTTATCATTATTATTCATTTTTCATCTCTATTTTTCAGTAATCCTGTCGTCTCCTTTTTAGATCAGTATCCCGTTCTATATCTCAGTTGTGATCTTGCCTCTGTTGACTACAGTATTAGCCAACATTATGTTACTTTACTAAGAAGCCAGTGTCCGTCTGTCCGTGACTGCCTGCCTGCGTGGGGTGACGTTTAGACTAGGGATCGGAATTTTACACCGAGTCCGAGTCCGAGCGATTCCGAGTCCGGACTCGGACTCGGTAGGGTTCCAATATCAGTTGACGAGTCCGAGTCCGGACTCGGACTCGGACTCGGTAGTGGACACCGAGTCCGAGTCGAGTCGAGTCGAGTCCGGACTCGCCGAGTCCGTTTGAATTTTATTTTTCCCGCCAATTTTTTTTGTTGTAAAAAACTTGTGTTTTTACTGTTTTTCACTAGTATTTCGTATTTTTACTATAAATAGACAAAATTTAGACGGTTTGGTCTATTTTTTAGCGATTTTTTAGATTTTTGAAGAAATTTTACATGCAAATTCAAATTTTACCTGTATTTTTCCAAAAATTTTTAATATGAATATAACCGGTTTAGGTCGACTATTTAGCTCCTGAATAAGCGTTATAGATGGGTGCCATATTTGTACTTCTTCGGCAATTTTTCTAACAAAATTTCTATGAAAAATAGGCGCATCTAAAATTTCGCCGGGATAAAATCGCGCCGCAGGCGAAAAAAACATTGAAAAATGTACGATATAAGAGAAAAATCAAAGAAAAAATAGCGCCGCAGGCGAAAATTTTGAAAAATGTGTGAGGTTAGAGAAAATTTTCTTTCAAAATTTTCAATGTTCAGGCAAAAGTTTCAATATTTTTTCCTCAGCCGCGCCCTATCGGACACGGCCGAGGGCATTCTTAGGGGGGGGCATAAAGATTGCGGAATGCTTGCTGTAGCTCTGCTATACCATATATATTTGGTCGCATTAAAAAAAGTGAGCAGAAAATTATGAAGACAAATAAATAGGCATGGAAATCCGTAGGCCGAAATTTTGGGAAAAATGGCCACTTATAATGAAAAATGGAAGAAAAAAGAGCACTGTCTGCAAAAAAGGACATTGAAAATTTTGTATATTCTTCAAAAAAGTTCAAAAATTTCGCTCGGCCGCGCCCAATGGGCACGGCCGAAAATAACCGAGTCCGTCGGACTCGGACCCCCTTTTACCGAGTCCGAATCCGAGTCCGAGTCCGGACTCGGACTCGTCAGATTTCCATTCACACCGAGTCCGAGTCCGTTTTGGACTCGGACTCGGAAAGACTCGGACTCGGACTCGCCGATGCCTAGTTAATACCATGGCGATTCTATTGAATTTTCTCATTATGATCCTGGTGGTTTCGGATGGAAATTCGATCCTAGAAGAAAAGAAAATAAGACTTTGGTAGCAAATCGTTAAAAAGTACAAATTTAGATCAAATTCCACATAAATTTTCCTTATGACCGTCGAAAATCGGAGTAGACCCAAATGCGTCATACTTGATGCTATACTCCAACTTTCCTTCGGCGCTAGAAAAAAAAACCTAGGTCGGGCGCTGCGCGCCCGACCACGCGACCTTCGGCCGCTCGAAGGGTGCGATTCGGGAGTCTGATTACGATGCTTTAGTAAAGGTAGAAGTCTCAAAATAAGCAACCCTAAGAATGACATTTTGGCCGAAAAAAGCGAGAAGGGACAAAATTTTAGTCTAAATTTTGTCTACATTTTAGCTAATTTTTGACCTCAAAATCGGATTCCCCGCTAAAAAGTACCCTAAAATAGGTACATTTCGAAAATAAGCACCCCTAAGAATGAGGTTACAGAACGTCGACGTTCAGCACTCAAATACTAGGTAAAGAGATACCGCTCATGATCGGTAATGCTAAAATGACGTATTTTTCTTAGCCACTGCCCATGGCGGCGCAGAAGAAAAGTTGTACATTTTTATTCTATAATTTTTCCAAAAATTCTATTTTACTCTAATTTTTCCATACAACGTTCCCTAGTTCATTCAGCAACCCGAAATTCGCTTGACCGATAAATTTGCTGAAAAAATTAACTGACATACTTACTCATTATAGACTTGATTACATTATAAAAAGGTTTGCTAATAATTTTGTTATTTGTAGTCACATTTTACAAAAATTATAGAAAAATAAAAAGAATTCAAATTTTCGTCAACATTTTTGGGCGCCATTTCCAGTTCGGATTTTCAATTACAAAGTTTCAGTTATCCGAAAAATATTCTAAAAAATCGTTCCGGATAAACGATGGTCGACTCTGCTACTACTCTGCTATGCTCTCCACGACCAAGAGTAGAGGTATATGTCTGGACAACAAAAATGAGTCGCTCAATCAGTCACTTCAATTTCTACAGTGGTCTCTAACTATACAGCTAGGTCTCTAATGTATGTCTTCATTGTATACACATGACCCTGTGCAGTTTCTGCAAAATTGCTTTTGAAAAATTCTGCAAAAACTGCAAAATAAATAAATGATAAGAGAGAAGAAGTGGAAAATAAGCGCAGACAGTCCGTTGCAGCAAACGTGGCGGTGTGTTACCCATGGTCCATGCCATCCAGGAGCAAGAGCAGACGTAGACGTAGAAGTCGGGCAGGCAGAAATAGGTATGTCCCTAGCTATACGGAATAGACCCATGACTTTGTGCAGTACCACCGAAAGAAACAATACAACTACAAGCTCGTGATTAAGGATTCTAGGCTAGGTATTAGGGATTAAGCTTAATTAACCTTAATCTTACGCTTTGTAGGGCTAATCCCTATCTTAGAAACTTAAATCCCTAGCCTAAAAAACTTAATCCCGAGCTTAGAATCCATAATCTCTAGCATTGAAAGCTTAATCACTAGCCTAAAAAACTAACATTAGTTTTGCAAAACTACTAGTAGTTTTCTGAAACTAATGTTAGTTTTTTGTTGAATGTGAAAACTAATGTTAGTTTCTAAAACCACTCGATAGTTTTTGAACTAATGTTAGTTTTTGAAAACTAATATTAGTTTTTTTATCGGTTTTGACATCACTGCAATGGAGTTATCAATTTCGTCGTTTTATTTTTATATTTGATTATATATTTATTTTATCGTTGTTAAATTTATTTTTATTATGTTCTAATTAATTAATAATCACATTTAATGTTCACATTTAAATAAACAGTTCGCTCCAAATCGAATGTTCACATTTATTTATCCGAATTGTCTTAATTTTTACAAAAATATTATCATTTCACTTGGAAGTCCCTATAACTGAACAACTTTCCCTGAGCGCCATACCTCTCTAACGAAAAAACAATTTACGTCATATAAGGTTAGATGACATGAGCTGCATGAGCCATAAAGTTGAGAAACCCCAATCCCGCGAAAAACTGACGACTGCTTCCTGTCGGAAGTCCGCTGAGCTCTATTGAAGCCGACCATCCCTACCCTAACTCAACAACAAAAAACCCGTCCGTACCCCTCTAGCACTCTACTACTCCGTTTTGCAGTGCGCGCTATTGACTAATTTTTCATCTAACACAGTTCTTTTTCTGTTTCCTTCTATTCCACGATTCTCTGCTCTTCTATATCAGTCCTTGCTATTGCAGCAGTGGCGTATACGCAAGACGGCAGAGGATGCTTTGCAGGACACGACTCAAGTTCAAGAGATCAGGCGTATATCTTGCATTGTATGGTTTTCTCGATCTACCGTTATTTCTCTAAAGTAAGATTGGCGAAGCTTGGCAATCCACTTTATAGCTTCTAGAAAACTCGAGATCATTCCAGGTAGAATCGTTATACACAGAGATGCGCAGGGGTCTCTCTCAGTGCGCAATCTTGATCTTGCTCTTTTTCTTGAATTGGTTTGTTATATGACTTGAGGCACTTTGGGATAAAAAAGAGGAGTAATCTCAATTGCCCAGCGCGCAGTGATTTAATATTTTCTTTTTGCAATAACTAACTGTAGTTCATCCGACTGATGAGCGCTGCTAAAAATATGGTATTAAAATATGTTTCACCAGCTTCAGGGACTCCCTTTGGAAGTTCCTAAAAATTTGTGGTCATTCCCTTGCTTCCCACGCGAGACACAGCCAAATGACCTCAGGGCTTCTAGAATGTTATAGAATTTTGTTCATATGTATACCTATACCTGCTCTAAGTTTTCTCACATTCCAAGGGAAGCGCCCGACCACGGGAATGTTTGCCTGCTGCATTCATACTGCGCGCGCGTCATTTTTGCATTTGTCATCGTTTTACAACTTCGATTCTAGCTCAGATCTGTCCTTTAATTTCATAGCTTATTTGTTTTAATACACAAATTTTAGACATTGGACCAAAATGAAAGATTTTACGCCTGTGTTTTACTTGACTCTGTTATGCATTTTGGCTGTTTGTGCCACCGGAACACAGGTAACGTTTAACGTTTTGTCATCAGGTAACTTTAGATTCCTCAATTGCGACATTTCCTTTTGATAGCACTCAGATTTGTACCCAAAAAGTGGAAAAACTATAAAATGAGATTTCAGAGGAAATGTTTTGAAATGAATTTTTGCTCACCGCAAAATTTCATTATTATGCGTGATAGTTTCTCTTTTTCATTATATTCTCCCCTGTAAACTCAAAATAGTAGATTTTCTTGTAGTACGATTATCTTGTATAAGAAAATGCGCTAAAATGGATAGATCGAGCTAAAATATTACGGGTATTTATTGGTATTTCTGTAAGAGAATCATCAAGAATAAATGTAGAAGAAATGCTACTATATATTACTCATCAAGCTTGGACTCTAGAGCTTTGTCTGAAATTTTTACCGACTTTTTGTGAGTCAGTAAACAAATAAATACTTTATGAAGACAAAAACAAAATATGCAGCTTATATAAAAGTTGCTATACTGTAGAATGCGATGTCTCATGCTGGTGTGTTTCTGTACTATTATCTCTATATTATCTCTCTACTATCCTGTAAACATAAACCACACTTTGACCCTGCCGGAATTTTCATTGCTGGGCCGTGGTCGTAATGTTATCAAGACTCCGTCTATCAAGACACCGAATATGGCATGTAAATATAGACAACGACGACATAGAAACTGCCGCGCAAGATCGATAAACCACTCGCAGTAGTGTGTGTGTGTGTCTTTGGTAGTGTGACGGGAAGAAGGTTGACAGAGGAACTTGGTAGATGAGCATAGTAGAGTTTACGTGTGTGTGTGTGTGTGTGTGTGTGTGTGTGTGTGTGTGTGTGTGTGTGTGTGTGTGTGTGTGTGTGTGTGTGTGTGTGTGTGTGTGTGTGTGTGTGTGTGTGTGTGTGTGTGTGTGTGTGTGTGTGTGTGTGTGTGTGTGTGTGTGTGTGAGTGTGTGTGTGTGTGTGTGTGTGTGAGTGTGTGTGTGTGTGTGTGTGTGTGTGTGTGTGTGTGTGTGTGTGTGTGTGTGTGTGTGTGTGTGTGTGTGTGTGTGTGTGTGTGTGTGTGTGTGTGTGTGTGTGTGTGTGTGTGTGTGTGTGTGTGTGTGTGTGTGTGTGTGTGTGTGTGTGTGTGTGTGTGTGTGTGTGTGCGTGCGTGCGTCTGTCCGTGTGTGTGTTTGTGCGTGTGTGTGCGTGTGTGTCTTTGGTAGTGTGGGTAGTGGGATGGAAAGGAGGTTGACATGAGGAGCTTACCAATGCGCGCGCATAGTAGAGAGTACGTGTGTGCGTGACCATGCAGCCATACGAATTTCACCGAAAACAACCAACCATTCAATGGGAAGCAATGAGCGGTGGCCATATCCTCCGAAACGGACAATAATGGTCCACATTTTCTTTGTTATGCATGTTTATATTTGATCAAATAATGTTGATAAACATTGTGTCCCGAATATTTATTGGTATTTCTGTAAGAGAGATTCATTCTGTAAGAGAATAATAGCAATAAATATGTTAAGGTACCCAAAGACCACAACGTGATATTTTATCGTGACGACAAGGTAATTGGTAGTGGAAAAGCCAATATTGTAACGGGAAAAAGTACATATCAAGAAGTAATTGATACAATCGATACGGCTGCAACGTCAATAGGTGTTCTATTGGTTGGTAAAAACTCAAATGATACGAAACCAAACGCGAAACATGCCGTGGATTACGTTATGGTCGAGTCAAACAATTTATCGAACCCAGAGAAGATAACTGCTTTTTATCTGAACTGTAAAATTATGTACAGCGACCCAATCCTGCATGTTCACCTGACACTAATTGACGCACCGGTTGAAGACAATGTAATTGTATACGATAAAGTTGGAACTGTAAAGGAGAGTAAAAAGGTGACACTTACCGGGTCGATGACCTATGAAAATGTAATCAATGAGGCTGGAATCAAAACTACGGATATCGATCATATTGTGCTGGAGGCAGTCTCTTTTAAGCGCACTTTTAAACACAAAGTTACTCCGTTCTATTTCCGCAGTGTAATTTCGCCAATCAACAAAGACCCCGTTTTTCATGTTTACCTGAAGAATTGAAGCGGTGTTCGAGAAGCACCGAAGGCTAAGAAGCGCTATACAAAGAAACACGACACGATATAGTGTACATTTTTATTACTCACATTGTACTCTGTAGTCATGATAAAATGAGCAACTGTTACCGGTAATGTCTTCATGTTTCTGTTTCAAAAGATTAAAGTCGGCACATAGCCTTTCAATGGATCGAAATCCGATATCGTTTTGCACTTATATGGTCGTAATATACGTGGTATGGGTAACGCAGTGAACAGAAAGTTCAACACAATCTCATTAGCAGTTGGAACAATATATCGTCTTTTACCCAATTTGTCTCTTAATCTGAGAGCTTATATTTATCTTTTTGGTTTTACTCCTCTTTTCTTTGCAAGATTTTCTTATTTTCGTTCAATTTCTTAAACATAAAATATCCTTCGAATAAAATAACATGTATCTTTTATAGTAAGGACTGATTGTCTGTCCGATTGCAAGTTTCTGTGTTCCCCTCCTTTTGGGGAGCATGATATGTCAAAATGCTCACGCGGAGTGTCAAGACGGAATCCGGAAAAAAGTGGCTTTTTTGGCCAAAAATTGTCATTTTTTGCCAAAAATGGCCATTTTGAACCAAAGCATCTGGGGGCTGATTTTTTGCACCCGGGGGTTTTCGATGGTGCTGAATCCGAATCCGGGGTCAAAAAATTATCGGGGTACCCCGGGGTACGATATTTTTCAAAATTTTTTTGCGAGGCACCATATTCCGCCCTTCGAGCGGCCGAAGGCTGCGAGTCTCACCGACAGACAGCATAAGGCTTACCGGTGCCTTCGGCACCGGACTTACAGCTAGTTTTATACTAAAACCGAAAAAAAAGGTTAGGACCGCAATTAGGACTCTTAAGATTGGAAATGCCCAAAAGTGTTTCTCGCGAAAATAGCTGTACAACGTCGTCTAAAAAGGCAAAATATGTTTTTGTGTTTGAAATATGAAAAACGTTACACCTTCGGATACCACAACTCACCTCCGAGCACCAGTTGTTGAATGGAAACTCCGGTCTGACGAATCCGACACCTCCTTTGCAAGACCTCTCCTGAGAGTAATTGTGCAGGTATTCTATTTTGCCTATACTGCCTTTCCATCTGAAGGCATCCCTTGGCATTCATTCGTCTATGAGCGCGAATGAAATTGTCATATGAAATTGTCATATGACTTGCTTGGTAAAAATTTTATTTTCGTCATCAAAATGAATGGAAATGAAGGAAATTTTTCGACTTTTTCGTCAATAAAATTTTTTGCTCCACTCACTTTTTCACTATTTCATTATAAATTTGGTTGTATGGCGACGCCCACGCGCGGTACCGTCTGCCTCAAGTTTTGTGTTTGTTTTACGTGGCTTTTAAATTAAAATTATTTTAATTATTATTTTTATATCAAATCCGATTTTAAAATTAATTATTAAACGCTATCACTTTCATTCAATATCACTCACATTCAAAATTTTAGCGTCCGAAACACTTTTAAAACTTTTTGAGGATATTTTTATGCTATTTGTATGATATTTTTATAATTTAAAGGTCATTTAATGAAGCATTCCTCAAAAACTGACCGATGTACAAGGTGTCCCAAAAAAATTCTACTGTGATTTCGTAATCACTATGTGTTTATTTTTGTCTTTTTGACGCTAAATTCAAATATGCTGAACGAAAGTTATACACCAAATCAAAGCTTAGATTCCCTGTTTTAATTTGGCATATAACTTTCATAGAGCACATTTGAATTTGACGACAGAAAAGACAAAAATAAACACATCCTGATTACGAAATCACAGTAGAATTTTTTTGGGACACCCTGTACGTTTGGTTTTGTATCTATACCGAGATTCGCTATAGAAATCTTCAAATAACCCCAAGACTCGGTGACAGAAATGTAAATTAGTACTGAATTACTTTGCCTTTGTGACACTTTAGTTTTTTGTATCCTTTTCTAGATGAATTGGAGCCAACTTTAAATAAGATTCATATCAGTATACATTTCAATGCAGCGGTCAATTATCTTTGTAGCAGCTATTGTTTGTCTGATGTCATGCGTAATTGAGCAAGTGTATACGATGGAACCCGGTAACACTAGGAAATCAACAATATTTATAAATCGAAAATATGGAAATATTTGTATAAAAATTTTTATTCGAAAAACGCAAAGGTTTTTCAAAAATTGCAGAGTACTTGATGTGTTTCACTTTTATCCTTAAAGAATATTCTTAGAAAGTTTACATTTTCCGTCAGTTTTCAGTAAAAAAATTGAGATTTACATAATTTTTTTAATTTGGGGAATTTGTGTCCAAGTTTACTGACAGCTGAAGTTTCTGACTACTTCAAAAACAATTCAAATTGTATTCCTACTCTGGCCACGCTACCCTCTGGCCTCGCTACCCAAATTGTGGTCATACTCTGTACTTTCCAGAAATATCTCTTCTTGCCGATATGGACGCAAGTTATTTGAAACACGCGACTGAGCTGCAAACGGCGGTAAATGATCAAGACATTAAACGCCATGAAAAACAATTAAACGAAGAACTTGGTCGTAAGATTAATGCATATCTCCATAAGAAGTTTGCTTTGGAAGAATGTAAGTGTCGATTTTCTTCCCAAATCTTAATTTCTCCATACAATGATGGTATTGAATAAAGCCCGAGTGACTGTTATTGGCTGTATCTGAAAAGCTTTCCTCGCTATTGTACGCCAGTAATTTGCAAAGCGTAAACAAGTCACAAAAAATGGGCGCCAATTTGAATCGGGTATTTTTGGTTAAAACCCAAACTGGGGCCAAAATGGCACTTGTTATATGGAGAGAGGAGGTCAAATAAGAGCTAGTGTGCGGCATAACGAAAAGACAACGCAAAGGTTAGAGCGCAGAGAATGTCTTTGTCTGCCCGGTTATTTCCTACTGTTTAACAGAGGCAGTGGGAAATAACCGGGCAGACAAAGACATTCTCTGCGCTCTAACCTTTGCGTTGTCTTTTCGTTATGCCGCACACTAGCTCTTATTTGACCTCCTCTCTCCATATAATAAGCCCATTCTGGGCCGGTTTTCGGTTAAAACCCAATAACAAAATTAAAAACCCGATTCAAATTCCCGCCCCTGTTTATGACTTTTTGTGGCTAGCGGGCGTATAATTAGCGAGGAAAGCTTTTCAGATAATAAGGCGGTTGTCCCGGATTAATTTTTTCACAAATTGAGTTAATTAACCAACCTCATCATTAATTAGAAACAATTTCAGTACCGGACAGCTATTCTGGACTTGTCTTTGACATTACACAAATACACATTAATAGTAGACTAATTTCTCACCTACAAAACCCCACTCTTCTTCGTCACAAACACGATGCGCCCGAACTTCAGATCAGTAAAATTGTGGAAAAATTCATTCAGGAGAAACCTAAGCAAAAAACTTCAGAACCGGTTAAAGAAGGAACACTGCACGCAAAAGGAGATGTTCAGGGAAAAGGTGATACATGAACAAAAAGTCGGGAACGCGAACCAAAATCGTACTAAAATCCGTTTTCAGCGATTGAGACTGTACAGTTTTTCATTCCGCAACTAGCTTAAAGATTATAATATTAAACATCATGTTCTTATGCATTTTTCTTCGCCATAAGTAATACACTTGCTTTAAATAAAAGGCATAAAATACCATGCTTAAAAAATGGTATGAACCACGCCATGAACATGGTTAGTTTCAACCAAAACCAAGGCATGCTTAAATTCACATGCTTACATTACCATGTTTACATTCACATGCTTACAGAAGGAAGCTTACAATAGCAAAAGCTTGCGAGTTCGGCGTTTGCATGCTTACAATCAAGCTTACCATAGCAAAAGCTTGCGAGTTCGGCGTTTGCATGCTTACAAAATCAAGCTTACCATAGCAAAAGCATGCGAGTTCGGCGTTTGCATGCTTACATTATCATGCTTACAAAATCAAGCTTACCATAGCAAAAGCTTGCGAGTTCGGCGTTTGCATGCTTACATTATCATGCTTACAAAATCAAGCTTACCATAGCAAAAGCTTGCGAGTTCGGCGTTTGCATGCTTACATTCACATGCTTACAAAATCAAGCTTACCATAGCAAAAGCTTGCGAGTTCGGCGTTTGCATACTTACATTCACATGCTTACTTTATCATCTTTACTTTATCACGCTTACATTCGCATACTTACATTCACATGCTAACAGAATGATGACTTCTGATTCGGAATCAAAAAATGGCGGATTTTTAAAAATGTCCATTTTAAAAAATGTAAAAAGCAAAGATGTCCACCATAGCCTTAAAAATTTAATGTGAAAAGAATTGGAATTTTTCCACCTTTAAAAAGCCTTGAAAATTGAAAAATGCATTTTGGCGCGAATTCAAATTTTGAATTCCAAATCTGACATCAGATTCGGATTCAGCAAGTTCGAAAACCCCTGTGTACCAATTTTCAGCGTCTCAGATCCATTGGAACGAAAAATCACTTTTTTTGGCCAAAAAGTGGCTTTTTGGCATGAAAAATTAAAAAAATGGCCATTTAAAAAAACGTAAAAAGCAAGGATGTCCGCCATAGTCTTAAAAATTTTATGGAAAAAGAATTGGAATTTTTCCACCTTTAAAAAGCCTTGAAAATCGAAAAATGCATTTTGGCGCGAATTCAAATATTCAAAAAAATCATTTCACATTTTTCTTCCCACCAGAATTTCATGAGGATCATTTAAAAAAAAGATCATGGAAAAATACCCATTGGATCATGAGATATGAACCTGACATAGCCATAGACATAAGCCAAATACTTAAAAGAAGGGATTATTATTTTTCACTATTATCTCTCTGCTATCATGTAACCATAAATCACACTTTGACCCTGCCGGAATTTTTATTACGGACCCCTGCTCGTGGTGTTATCTATACTCCATCGATCAAGAGCCCGAGTATGGCATGTAAATATAGAGAACGACGACATAGGAACTGCCGCGCAAGATCGATAAATCACTCGCTGTAGTAGTGTGTGTCAGGCATGGTTGCAGAAAACTACAACAGCCTTGTGGGCCATTGCATGGCTTTGCATGGCTTTATTTACAGAACAATCCGGTTGGGACCAACAATGCTCAAATGCAAATTTTGAATAGCTTTTTCAGTATTTGAGAGCGTTGAAAGAGAAAGCGTTATGGTTTTCAATCATGCTAATCTCGAATCAGAACTTACAATCTCGAAGATTCTTCTAGAACATGCTAGAAACTTAAGTAAGAACCT
>JAKKPZ010000655.1:0-22469 GCA_022814885.1 Ditylenchus destructor | reverse complement strand
GTTTTCTTGGAATTCTGCCCGGATGCGCTATTTTTGCCCAGAAATGGTCAAAAATTGCAGTTTTATGCTGCGATAATGAAAAACTAATTGCAGAATCGAAATCAGCGCATCAAAAAACCCTAAAAAAACACTCATTACCAAAAAATGTCCTGAAAACCCCTATAAACACACACAGCAGAAAATTTTTGCCTATTTTCAAAAAATGATTTTTCAAGAACCATATGGTACCCCTGTGGTCCAAAAGTGACCAAAAAATCAAAAATTTTCCAATTTTTTGTTTTGATTTTTTTGATCACGAATTTGCGGTTAGTTTTTACGTATCATCTCAAAAAACGTCATTTTTTTGGCACTTTTTGGTCCATTTTTGGCCAAAAATTGCAATTTTTCACAATTTTCAGCACATTTCTTCGTAAAGATCGGTTTTGAGGGTTTTTTGATGCGCTGATTTCGATTCTGCAATTAGTTTTTCAATATCGCAGCATAAAACTGCAATTTTTGACCATTTCTGGGCCAAAATAGCGCATCCGGGCAGAATGCCAAGAAAACGCCAAATTTAAATCTCGACCTAAAAACTGACCTCAGATTCGGAATCAGCATACCCGATAACCCCCAGGTGCAAAAAAATTGGCACAAGTGGCCGTCAGAAACAACCAAAAACCTGAAAAATCCGCAATTTTGCAGAGCTCGGATTCCGGGAAAAATTTTTCATACTTTGGCAAAGCCGTTTTCCACTTTTTTGTATGCCGATCGGGCTGATCTTTTTAAACAAATTCTCAAAGACTTTGCAACAAAATGAGTATAAACACTTATATCTGAATCGTGAATTAAAAAAAGACTAGCGAAGTGGGGCCGCTTCGCGGCCCTCACTTCGCTAGGAAGCGGTTAGCGTGCACAGCGGGAGATTGGGTTCGTCATCGCTTCGCGCACCGCCATCAGTATGCCCTCGTCTGTATCAGTATGCCCAGCGCCATCAGCGGTCAGATTGGGTTGTTCCTAAGCGTAAATTAATTGCAAGTATATATTCGTATAGTTTTTTGAGGTATTGGTGGTAACACCTGTCACGACGTGAACGTTCCTCAATAGACAGGCGTTTTGGGTTTTCTGGTTCACCCGGGGGATTTCAACCGCTAACCTTTTTATTCATTCATTCATTCATTTTCTCCCGCTACTCCTTTTAGGAGTTTCATTTGCATATTGAGCCTTTTCAGTGGCTATTTCATCCTCAAAAAGGACTTCCTTCCATACAACATTTTTCACTTTGCTACCTTTATCAGGTTCGGCTGCAATTTTTATATAGTCCCAGCCTCTTACTCGCGAAAATGCGACATAACATTGGCCATGGGAAAAAACTGGCACTGTCAGGTCGAGTCCAATGTAATCAATTGTTTGACCCTGACATTTATTTATTGTCTCTGCGAAACACGGCTTTACCGGAAACTGTTTTCGGTACAGTGTGAACGGAAACTCATTACCACTGTCCAATTTGATTTTCGGTATCACTGTGGTGTCTCCTGCATGATCACCATTTAATATTGTGCATACCAATATGTGGTTGTGTACTTCTTTAATACTTAATCTCGTTCCATTCATCAGTCCTTTAGCAGGATTTAGATTCCGGATTAGCATCACAGGTGCTCCTTTTATTAAACGCAACTCGTACGGCGGTAAGCCGGCACAATTCAATGAGTTTACGTATTCCGGTGGATAAATAACGCAATTTTCATGTGGGTCACCTTCGTCTATTTTATCTACAGCGTGGCATATATTCACTTTGTGGCCTTTTTTCGCCAACTGATCTATAATTTTCTTATTGATATCCATCATTGTTTCATTATGTGGAGTCAATATCATTCTTTTAGACATTTCGGTAAAGTTAGTGTTTTCCGTTATATAAGAACCAAAAATTTCCTCAATCAAGTTTTCCCTTGTTGCGTCTATATAATCCGATTTTGTGGGTTGTTTCGTTTTTCCGTCTTTACCTTTCTTTGGCTTCGGAATACCTTGTTTTATCATGGACTTCCTTTCCGGAATAGTTATATAATCTTTTTCATCTGTCTCCAAAGTTCCGTTACCCATTTTAAGAATAAATGCTGCATATTCCTGTTGATCTTTTTGCACTTGGACACCAAAAATAAGCACTGGATAAAAGCACTCCCTCACGAAACCGTTACGGACACGAAAATTAAGCACTGGATAAAAGCACTCCCTCACGAAACCGTTACGGACACCAAAAAATAAGCACTTGATAGAATGCACTCCCTCACGAAACCGTTACGGACACCAAAAAATAAGCACTTGATAGAATGCACTCCCTCACGAAACCGTTACGGACACGAAAATTAAGCACTGGATAAAAGCACTCCCTCACGAAACCGTTACGGACACGAAAATTAAGCACTGGATAAAAGCACTCCCTCACGAAACCGTTACGGACACGAAAATTAAGCACTGGAAAGGATGCCCTCCCTCACGAAACTGTTACGGACACCAAAAATAAGCACTGGATAAAAGCACTCCCTCACGAAACCGTTACGGACACCAAAAATAAGCACTGGAAAACCGAAAATTTAGGTACATTTTAGCTATATTTTGTCTAAATTTGTCTATATTTAGCTAAATTTTGACCTCAAATTCGGATTCCCCGCTAAAAATTACCCTAATTAGGTACCTGTCTAAAATTAAGCACCCCTGAGAATGCACTTCCCCTTAATCCCAGGTGACATCATATCCCAGGTGACATCTGACAGCTTTAACTTACTATAAGGATATATCGTTGAAAACTAGACAAAATTTGCAGTTATTTGATCTATTGGGCATACTACGTTTCTATCACGCTGCTTTCTAAAATTTTTAATTTTGAACACTAACAAAAACATTTCTTAATTTTCTTCAAAAGTATGGTGACGGAAAATGCTCATATCTCGCCGATAATCAAACCAAAAATTATTCCGTAAAAACTACTTTGTAGTCCACAAACTGTACAATAAGACTGCTAAAACCGCTTTTTCGGAATAACTAAAATTCTGAACAAAAATTAGTAAAACGTGGAAAATATCTTCCAAAAATTTATACACGGGGTTTTCGTACACTTTGTGTGATATTTTAAACATTTTGTGAAATGATATATAAAAGCTATATACCAGATTAAAGCTGACAAAATGGGCAACCAAATAAAACCAAACACGCATAGTCATCCATTCATTCTAAAAGAAATATTCATTATTGAAAAGTGGTGTCAGAAATTAATGGTCACCCGAAACTTAGAAAATAGATCTTCTTCACAGCGCACAAACAAAACAATGCTGTCTGCTCATTGTGAAATGAAATTGAAAAATATAATCGGGCATCCAGTTAAGTTTACACCCGCGACGACGAAAGAAAAAGTGTAAACTTAACTGGACTTCGACTGTAATTCAATCTGAGTGCGGCTAGCTGATAGATTTTTACGGAATTGGCCAAAATTATCATTTGAGGCAGTCTTTTCTTATTTAAACGGTACACTTGGCATTTATGCGACTTTTTACGGGAGGGTGAATCATTTTAGGAGTCCTAAAGAATTCTCAACATTTTACGTACATTTAAATCATAAATTCGCAATATAAAATAATTTTTTGTATAAAATTTCTATTATGATATATACTCTTATAATATTCAACGTTTAGGTGGAATTTGCTCGCAAATGCAACAGTATCGAGGACGTGAAAAAGCTTAAGGATGAGCCGGAATTTGAATTGCTCGACGACCACGTGCGAGCCTTGATTTTGGAAAGCATTACTCGCTGAATTGAGCAAATATCGTCAAATTGCTTTCCAAGACAATTATGATTTTTTGTTGCCTTTTCCTTTTTCGAAATTTGTTGGTTGAATTCATCGTTTTGGATATATTATTGTGGAATATACCGTTATTTCAAATAAAACTTCTTGATTGTTAACTTGAAATTTTTTAATAAGGTTGAGCAAAAATATCAGCCATCATATTAAATGGTCCAGAAAAATGGTCCATTCGTAAAAATTTGTTTTGTAACAACCAAAATTCCACAGGCGAAACTTCCTGGAAAAATATTCCGGCAAACGTTTCTTCAAAAGTTTCAAACTTTTGCTCAACCAACGAAACATAATTAGGGGTGCAGTGACCGCATGGTACGCTTTTCGTTGCCACATATATAATTAAATTTAACCCTTACATACCCTTATCCCAATGGCGCGGAGATGTGTCCGTCTGTCTGTAACCCATTTATTTAATCGACCCTGGAATAAAGTGATTGTGCATTTTAACTGGGCTGGGGCTCAACAGCTTACTGAATTTTTCGCAGGGGGTTCCCCCAAGTATTTCGTAGTTTATGAATCATGTCACAATTGTTACATGACATCACGTGACCGAAAATTTTTTATGATAAGGGAATGTTGGTACTTAGGGAATGTTGTTCGGTGGGGCCCACTTCCAAGGGGAAACGTTATTACTTTATTGTCGAGATTGGAAATTTGTGAAAGTTATGAGTCATAAAAGCTTTTGGCGGGAAATTTGAATGGGGTTTTCTGGATTCCCGAGTTTTTGGTGTTATGGGGCGGGAATTTTTCGTCCCGGGGGTTTTCGGGTACGGGGAATCAGAATTTCGCAATATTTTTGGCATTCGGTTGGGGGTTTTGTGGCGTTCTGCCCATTTTGCGTTTTTGGGTGTTTTGCAGCGGGATTTTTGTTTGTTGTTTAAATGTTTTGGAAAAGGCTTAATTAATATTATTAATTAAGCCTTTTTACAGAATATATATTTTGAATTGAATTGTTTCTGTAAGTGTGGCGTTTTGTAGGCTGGGTTTGGGCAAAATTTTGGGTATTTAAGCAATGGATATTGCCCATTCTCTACCAAGCTCTGCGAGGTAACTGAAACTAAATTCTTGAATTATTAATATTTTATTTATTGTTGCTGTTCTTTGGATTGTTTCAAAAGAAGTGTGTTGTTTCGACGGCGTTCAGGTTTGAGAAGATAACATTGTTATATTTTTATAGCAATGTCATCTTCTGATAGTGAGGGTGAGATAGTTATAGGGGGTAAGCCTTTCCCTTTGGGTCCTGAGTTAGGTGACGGCTCGGGTATAAGTCAGTGGCGCACCCAGGATTTTTTTTGGGGGCGGTACGTTTTAGTGGAAATGGCTATTTTGGGGGGCCATTCTCTCCGATTTGACGAAGATTTCCTCCTAAACATAAATATATGATTTTATGACGCCATCTTCAGACGCCAAATCCGAGTTAAAATCATCCAGAGTTCCTTCATAACGATCATCCATGGCTAAAATTAATGAATTATAGCTTTAAATGATATAAAAACAAAAATCAAGACCAAGCAAGAGCAATTCAAGAACAATCGATACAAACAATCGATACAATAAAATAACAGAAATCAACAGTAATAAAAATGGCTGCCATTCCAAAGGCAGCTGGAAATAAGCCAAACTGGTTTCATTTGGAAGCAGCATTTGGCATTATGTTTACAATATAAACGATAATATTTCAGCTCATAAAACTAAACAAATTTGCTCTAGTCACACTCGTCAGCGAGTAAAAAGACTATAAATTAGAATTTCCTGCTAAAAAGTACCCTTATATGGTATAAATTTTGAATTTCTGGCCTTTAAGGGCTTTCTAGAGTGAAATTTGAGATTTGGGGGTCAATCGCACCCGGGGGGTCAATCGGCGGGGGTCAATCACACCCGGGGGTCAATCACGCCCGGGGGTCAATCGGCGGGGGTCAATCGCCGTGGACCGATGCTACCTAGTGTCTATTGGAAGCTAACCAAAGTCGAAATTTAGAGAAAATATCGAAACCCAGACATTTGACGTGTCTGATTATTGGCATTTTCAATTTTGGATAGCTTCTAAAGGTTGGACTGTAGACATGTTAACATTTTACTTTAGTTCTAGATAGTTCCTTAGTACTAGTGCGCTATGAGGAGTCCTACTATTCAATGAAATACCATTTGTTTAATTTATTCGGACTTCACATTGTCCCTAAATGCTAAGCGTTCTACGTTTAGGTCCACTCCGCGGTAACTAACTGTCTGACCTTTTGCTGCTTATAAATTTAGTGAGGTGTTTATTCATACTCCAATAAGGCCCTCGTATCGAGTTGTTTGTTGTAAGCGGCATACTTTTTCCTAATGTTTTAATTAATCGCATGGTGGGGAAATTCGGCAAAATCAAAGGAAGGCTTTGCAGAAGCTTGCCGAGGACCATTCCGCTTGGGACCAACCTCTGTTTAAGCAATATTTTACAAATACCAGGATTTTAACGAAAAGCGAAAAAATCTGATTGTACCAATGGGTAGAGCTTAAAAAGTTGGTATATAGTGGCATGATCAGATTTTGCATTTAGTTGGGAAATTTTCGAGAAATATTGAAGTTAAAATTTGCAACTAGTTTTACTATGCAAATATTCTTCTCAGTATTTCTCGAAATTTTCCCAACTAAATGCAAAATCTGATCATGCCATTATATACCAACTTTTTAAGCTCTATCCATTGGTACAATCAGATTTTTTCGCTTTTCGTTAAAATCCTGGTATTTGTAAAATATTGTTCAAACAGAGGTTGGTCCCAAGCGGAATGGTCCTTGGCAAGCTTCTGCAAAGCCTTCCTTCGATTTTCCCGAATTTCCCCACCATGATTAATCGTCTAAAAGTGCTAAATTTTTATTTTTATGTTTAGAAGTCAGCCGGATCCATTAAATAAGGATGCTTAATAAATTCACCACTCATTTTATTCAAATAATTGCTTTACTTTGTTCGATTCTAAAAGCAATATCAGGTTGGTGGCGTAACTTACTTTTCTAAGACTACCAAATTATCCATCATATCAGTTTTTAATAAAGTTCTGATGGCCTGTCGTTGGGCTGGCACTGTGAATATGGCGCGAATTTGAACATTATTTTTGAATTGGAATAAAACCAAGATTTTGTCAGTTTTTAAAGGTAACATAATTTTTCTGAGTTCACTTTTCCTACCTAGCTAGACGGAAAATGGTATGCAAAATTTTTTGCATACTATTTTCTATTATTACCATAGTATACAAACGCATTTTTTGTCCAATAATGGGTTTTTGTATAAACTCAATGTACTTTGCATACTATTTTCAGTCTAGTTAGGTAGGAAAAGTGAACTCAGAAAAATCATGTTACCTTTAAAAACTGACAATATCTTGGTTTTATTCCAATTCAAAAATAATGTTCAAATTCGCGCCATTTTCACAGTGCCAGCCCAACCACAGGCCATCAGAACTTTGTTAACCCTTCATTTCCGAGTATTCTATGGCTCCGGCAATGAAGGGTTAAAAACTGATACATACCAAATTCTATTTTAAGGCGAACCAATATGCGAATATGAAAAGGAAACACAACTCCCAGAGCAAACCGAGGATCGGGCGCAGGCACTGGATCATCGTCCAATTGCAAAATCCAGGGATGGCCTGATATCGGAGTGGCGTAAGAAACCGGAATTAAACCTTAAACCGGGAGATATAATCCAGTTTCGTGAGCACCAGGATATTGCACTTTATCTTGGCAAAGGTGTAGCGCACATATTTGGCGACAAATTCAGAAATTACGACGTTCTTATTCATATGGAAGATGATTGGAATGGAAGTGCACATGTAAAAATATTTAATTGGACCCGAGAAAAGAAAACTATTATGGCGCGCAAATACAACATACTGGAATCCAGATACGAATCTTAGTGTCATCGAAATGGCGAAGAGGACTAAGGAATGGGTAGGTAATTTCAAATTTCCTTAAAGATTAAATACCTTTAGGATTAGATTGAATTTGTTTATTCCTAAGGGCTTTATTCAAAAGAAAAAATTTTTTATGCGTCATGTTTCCCACTAACCTGTCCCCAAATTTTTTGAATAAAGTACCTTCAAATTTTCATACCTCGAAAAAACCATTCATCATTTTGGATTATGCGAGTCATGTAGCTACTATATACTAAAACCTAAACAAATGCTTTCCATAAAATACGTTTTAGGTCGGATGCAAAGTTACAAATTATCGCGATGAAAAACACAATTACGAACACTTTTTTCACCTTATCAAGCACAGCAGATTGGAGAGCATTATCGAGAATGATTCGAAAAACATTATGAGGAGAGCGATCCAGGTGTGATTTAAGCACAACATTATACTTTCTTAGCTACAAAATGAGTGATGTTTGGCGTAAAAAAATCTTTAGAATTACAAAAAATTAAACAAACACATATACAGCTATCTCTCCCCCGATAACGCGCTAAAAGATTCACGTTAAAAGATGTGTATGCCGATAGGACCCTAATTACCCCGAATTTTTGTTAGAACCTTCAGATAGCGCTGGGCCGGGACAAAAAAATAGGTCAAATCGAACTAAATTTTCGACACATGGATAGTAACAAAATTGGTTTTAGAAACGAGCGGGCCCGCAGGAGCTCCCACAAACACAGCATCAGCAAGCCAGACAGAGAAAACGAAAGACCACTTGGAAGGTACGTATTATAAAACGCTAGAACTCATTTCAACTGCAAATAACGCTGAGATTAAGAAGCAGTTCAGAAGGCTTGCTTTAAAATATCACCCGGATAAAAATCTGGAAAATCAGGAAGAAATGCGTCCCAAGTTCGAAGCTATCACTGCCGCACAGAAAATATTATTGGACCACGAGATTAGATTGGAATATGATCGATGCCTATGCTTGGTCATCGAGAATAAAAGTACTGTAGCCGATTGTAACCAAATAGCAAAAAATAGGTTGAAAAAATAAATGTTATGAACATTGCAATGGAGAAATGTACTAATTGAAAATGACATGTCTTTTATTGAAATTTGCTCTAGGTATTAAATACATCTTGGTAGAATTAAATCGAGTGAAATTATCGCCTTGTAATTCTTTAATTTAAAACTTTTTTCTGTTTGTGTTAAATTTTACCAAAATGTCGACTTCAGAGACAAATTTTTTAAAATCAAAGTTTTGTTAAAGGTTTGAATTCAAATTTGGACGCAAAATCCCTCATAAGGGAAGTTCGCGAACTGTGTTTTTTTCTACTTATGTTGGGAAAACATCTGATTGTGGTAAAATGTTGTACTCCCAGGAAAAACATTCTATGCGGGCCCTAAAAAAGGTCTGGCGAAAATTTTCGGAGAAAAAAATTTTTTTAGTTCCCAAAAAACCATGATACCCCCCCTAGGGATCCAAAAAATCAAATTTTTTTTATTTTCGCCGGAAAACGTGTTTTTAGAGGTTTTCGGACTCGCTGATCACGAATCCGTAGGAATTTTCACGATTCGTGACGATCTCTCAAAGTTATGCCTTCAGCCAATATTCAGGAATCGTGAAATTCTAAGTCCCGGCTTACTACTAAACCCCTATATTTTGGACAACACAGAGAAATTCTGTTTAGATATTCTGATTAAGCATGCAAAGTTACATACAAATATCCCCTTTTAGGCCGGGATCATATTACGAGAAAAATAAAATTTTGTTTCGCAGGGTAAAAGGAGGCTGGGGAAAAAAGGAGGTTATACTTTTATTTTTCTCGTAATATGATCCCGGCCTAAAAGGGGATATTTGTATGTAACTTTGCATGCTTAATCAGAATATCTAAACAGAATTTCTCTGTGTTGTCCAAAATATAGGGGTTTAGTAGTGAGCCGGGACTTAGAATTTCACGATTCCTGAATATTGGCTGAAGGCATAACTTTGAGAGATCGTCACGAATCGTGAAAATTCCTTCGGATTCGTGATCAGCGAGTCCGAAAACCTCTAAAAACACGTTTTCCGGCGAAAATAAAAAAATTTGATTTTTTGGATCCATAGGGGGGGGTATCATGGTTTTTTGGGAACTTAAAAAAATTATTTCTCAAAAAATTTTCGACAAACCTTTTTTAGGGCCCGCATAGAATGTTTTTCCTGGGAGTACTACATTTTACCACAATCAGATGTTTTCCCAACATAAGTAGAAAAAAACACAGTTCGCGAACTTCCCTTATCAGCCCATTTTGATATGTTTATTGAATTTCTCGAGGTGCTTGTTCAATTTTTAGATCCCTTGAATAGTAAAAAAATTATGTCTGTGTTTATTTCGAGAATTTTGATTCGCGCGCAATATTTTGACAAAATATGTGAAAAATTCTAATTTTGTGCAGAAAAAAATGTTTCAAGAAAGGATTTCAAATGCTATGCGTTTCGACACGACATTTCATTCAACAACGCAGGTTCAGTCACCAAAACTTCTTGTTACGAAATTTCATTTCGCCTGAATTTACACTTTCAATTTAACTTTTCTTAGTCATTATTCCCTGCCTATCCCCTTAAGAGATACTCGTTAGTTAATTTAGTTATAAGGCATCAACTGATGGGACTCGACTTTACAACATATGTTTCGATGTCTTGCTGTATTGATTTTGAGTCGAAACGGCAAGATAAATTTATTCAGTTCACAAACTCTTTCGTATTTATCCTCTGCTTGTTTATCATTTCTTGTATCTTCTTTCATATTTGTGTACAATTAACCTGTAATCTTTTTAGCATTTAATAAAAATGCACATTTTATTTAAGCCAAACATTTGAATTTCGCCAAAAACGTTGAATTTCTTTCGAAAAATTTTACCGGAAAAAGCCTCCCGGCTTATACTGAAGGTATAAGAGGGATTGAGTGTATAAATGTGCTATAGAAGTGAACCAATATTTATTTTTCAGTACGGCGAAAGAAAATGTACAAGACACTGAAGGTAAGTATTGGTTTGGCGGAAAAGTCCTTGCCGTTTTCTTTGAACTAATTTTTCTCATATAACGCAAGATTGCCTATGAGTGTTATATACCATATGATAGCCAAGATTTTTGTCTGTCCAATTATGCTAAGGTCCAATGCTAAGGTCTGTCCAATTATGCTAAGGTCTGTCCAATGCTAAGGTCTGTCCAATTATGCTAAGGTCCAATTATGCTAACATTCGCCCGGCCACGCTTTTCGTTGACGACCAACATCGACCAGCCACCCCTCCAGCTCTGACCGCGGGCACAGCTGGAGAGGTGGCTGGTCGATGTTGGTCGTCAACGGAAAGCGTGGCCGGGCGAATCTGCAGAGTGAATGCCTGGAGCATGTCCTGTATGTTCTGCTGAGCAGTCTGCTGCGTGTCCTGTATGTGCTGCATGTTCTGCTGCATCATCTGTTGGTTCTGTTGGAGGATGTCGCGTAGTACTCACGTGTCGCGGCTGCGATTGTCGTCAAGTGCGACATGGGTTGTGGCGCGAGCTTGTGCGATTTGGGCGCGCAATTCCGACTCCTGGCGCTTGTAGGCGCGAATGCGACAAGCGATTGAGCTGACATCTGGCGACATTCTGCCTGGAGTTCGTCAAGCCGGATCTCGTTTAGCAGGTCGTCATACGTCTTTTGTTCCGCGTCTTTGGAGCCAGATGGGAGTTTGCCAAATGCGCTAAGAAAGAGGCGTTGCCCCTCTTCAAAGCGCGCGGCCTCGTTGAGCAACGCATCCGAATGTTCGGTATTCACTGCGATTTCTTCTTCGAGGGCGAGGAGCGAGAGCGCGGCGGACGCATCTTCGGCAGCGGTCCAGTCTGGAGGTGCCGTCGCGAGCAACGTGCGCATTTGGTTCGCCGCCTGAGACAGTTGATTTCGGAAGGCAAGCGTCATTGGGAATGCCTTCGATTTGCTAAAAGCAAATAGACGTCAAGCGGTGCAATTCAATCGAGAATCAGAGCAAAGTCTGATGTAGGCGAGTCCGGAGTGAAATCCGGGAGAATTGAGCTTGCGGTTGTGGCGTTGACCGGAGTAAAATCCGGGCGAACTGAGATGAAGTTGGTTAGACCGGAGCGAAGTCCGGGTGAGTTGGTTAGACCGGAGTGAAATCCGGAGAAGTGGTAGAGTCTGTGTTGGCTGGAAACACTGTAATAATGTAACAAACCTCACGTGGTACAATTCAATCGAGGATCAGAATAAAATCTGATGGAGAGGCGATTCCGGAGTGAAATCCGGGTGAATTGAGCAGAGGCGGTGATACCGGAGCAAAGTCCGGGCGAATTGCTGATACCGGAGCAAAGTCCGGGCGAGTTGGTGCTACCGGAGTGAAATCCGGGCGAGTTGAGCTGAGTCGGTGCTGCCTGTAAACACTGTAATATAAACTGTCCTTTCGCCGGCACGAAGACCACAGGATCAGATTATACTACTTATTTGTTGAGAACAAAATATTTTAAAACTCGATTACCGGTTCAGCAAAGCGGTAGTCGGCGGCAGGCGGCACGGAGAGTTGCGGCTCGAGTTGATCCTTGTTCAGTCCCCACTTGTCAAAAGCAAGGTTGTGTCTAGTGGTGTTTGTGAGTTGAGGCTGAGTAGCTTTTGACAGATCTTTTATTCGCAAGAAAATAAATGAGCGGCAAGGTTTTTAGCAAATATAACGCAACTGAAAATGAAATGCTTTGAGCGAAGGAAAGGCACATTACAACAGATTTCCCAATCAAAACATTAAGACAGGAATGCATTAGAGCCTGGGAAAGTTTGAAAGCTACATGCTAAACAGGAAGAAGCTAATGCTAACAGTTTAAACAGAGGAAAAAAATAACATTTGAAATTGAATGTATTCCGCTCGGGACAATGATTATTTGGTTCGCGGCTCGCGACAAGATTCCTTGTAAAGCCTAAAAATACCAAATATACTGTATGCCAAAGGCGCCAAAAGAGGCAAATTCAAACCGCCATTTAAAATCGTGCGCTACAATCCGAAGTGGATGACCCAACAAACAATAGACTTTCGTAAAAAATGAAAATAGGCGCAGTAAACTGAGAATTTTCCACTATGAGAAAGAGTTACGTTGAATGCCAAATAAGAGGACAGTGGGTTATTTTAAATTGATGCGGATTATTGAACTATGGGAACCAGTCATTCTAAATTTTGAATGGCATGGGAAAACATTAATGACTTAATTACTAAGTCTAGGCGAATAATACAAGGCTAAAATTACTAGGGTCCGGCACCTTAATCTGAGACCCAAAATGGAAGAATAATTGCTAGTAGTAACTCGGAGAAAACTAGTAAAATTGTATTTCTAGTTTGTTTTCTACCACTCTCAGTCCTGGCCCTTTTTTGTCGGCTTATTTCTATCTGGGCTATTGCTAGGCTTATTATTATATAGCGCCAGCTCGCCCCTTTCTGCCTCTATTTTTTATTGATGTTCCGCAAAGATTTTATGAAACAACTGTTTTACCAATAATATAACAAGTTTTGACAAATACAACAGTTTTTTTTCAAAGTTTATTGAAACAACAGACGTACAATCACAATGTAAATGACAACAAAATTGCATTGGATGAGATCTAAGGATTGTACTCGATCGCCAGATTTTTGCGGCGTATATCGCCCCAGAACCATTCGCTGCGGAATTGCTTTGTGGCTCCCTCCGGCGCGTTAACCCACCAGATGGTGATGCGGTTGTCCCTCTGCGGGTCATTATGCGTCTGCTCCCACTCGAAATCGGACGATTCGTACCAGACAGCCATCAGCGCGGATTCATTCGGGTCGAGCACACCGCACGGCGGATCCACACCGCAACGCCTGGCGTTCTTATATCTCCATCCGATGCGACGGTCGCCAACGTTGACGATCTGAAATCCCTAAATACTAAGCGGCGTCGTGCGTCTGCCGCGCTCCGTGTCATCAATCATCCAGAAATATCCAGCATTCAGATCAGGGCGTGTGATAGCTCATTCGATTCCCCTGAATGTGCTGGGTGTGGGAAAATTGTCAGAACCAAAATTTGAATATTTGAATTCGCGCCAAAACCGAAAAACGTGTTTTTAAGGGTTTTGACCTGGGGAAGTGATGTTTTTTATGTTCCCAATCGATTTCTGAGCCGATTCTGGACAACTTTGCTTTTTACACTTTTTGATTTGGCGCATTTTTGAAAAAAAGCCACTTTTTGGCCAAAAAATTGGGTTTTTTGGTGCAATATGTCTACGGGTCTGATTTTTGGCACCCGGGGGTTTTTGGATGTGCTGATCACGAATCTGACGTCAGATTCGAGGTTAGTTCTCATGAGGTCGTGGTATTCACACCAGGTCTCTCACGAGCTCAGAACTTTCCCGGGCGGGATGTTACTAACGGCGACAAGCAATTAACTTCTATTGCTTCAACGAATTTATACCGCCCCACAAATCCGGCTAGCCGGCGGTAGCCGGCTAGTGGGATCAAATTAATGCATAGAAACGAAAACGTTCACAAGTTTGGTGGGTACTTACCGGTTATCTGTGTACGCAAAAGTCAAAATTTCAAAATAGCCAAGTCAGTGCCTTCAAAATGATTGTAAAAGTGATGCGTCATTGCTTTTATTACTCTATCTTACAAATTACAACCACTATAAAGCAATGACTCATCACTTTTACAATCATTTTGAGCACTGACTAGGCTATTTTGAAATTTTGACTTTTGCGGACACAGATAACCGGTAAATACCGTTTGGTTTTTATAATGGAAATTAGAAAACCGATTTAATCAATAAAACTATATAAATTTACTCAAGACTGTTCAAAAATGGATGCCACTCTTATTAATTATATCATCGGGTCCCTCTAAGTTGATATGTGTCCTTCCCCCACGAATAGAATAACCCACTTTTTGGGGGTCCCGGACCCCAAACTCGCGAGTACCCCCCCAAAACCCATGATTTTAGGGGGGGGGTTATCAATGTCAGAATTGGGGTGGTCCCGCCACGAAAATGGAGAAAACGCCATTTTTTCAGTTTTTGGGGGTTTTTACAAAGGAAACTTTCTAATAGCCGCTCGGTTCCGGGCGTGTGATACGTCAATCGCTTCGTCTCGGCGAGACAAGACGATTGGTACCGGTCTCGCCGACAAACATTGCCTCTGCCGGGATTTATGGCTTCCGGAAATCCAGAAAATCCTGGATGACCATGGGCGCCGCCATGCGGCGAAGCCGCTGGGTGGTCCTATGGAATTAGCTGTCTCTAATTTCGAAGCCAGGAGACCTCTGCAGAAACACCTATTAGAATGCCTAACGAGTCACAAAAGAAAAAATAACTGACCTTAATGTGATAAGTATGCCTAACATCGAACGGCGCGTTGAACACAATTCTGCTACTCGGATATGTTAAAATTTCATCAGGCCGTACAAGAGCCATTTCACTTGATTGCTTGCGAGATTCGAGAAGCTGTAGCGAGAGCAATACAGACGAACGACACTTAAAATGGAGTTGATTAGTTTGGGCGATTTGTATAGTTTCACTAATTTCAAATAGCAGTTCTTTAGGCTTAACTTAGCCCCACCCCCAAAATTGAAGAAACACAGAAGCCTCAAATTCTTTTGGACTCCTTGTAATATCAAATATAAACCCAGCGATCTCAAAAGCCTTTTATTCCCAATTTACCCGATATGAATTCACAAATGCAACCATCGTTTGATTGGTTAATTAGTTCCCATAATTATATACGACAAAATGCGTTCGAATAGAGTAAAAATAAACACGCACATTACACCAATGAAATCGGGTTTGTTATTATAAAATCGATCAACGAAAACGTGATTTCTACACAACAGAAATAGGAATATAAATGAATATGGAGAGATAGAGACTCATTGATGCCCATGTTCGATGTGTCTGCCCAAAGCCTGTGTTCTGAGCTGTTCTGCTCTAATTCAGTTGGATAAATTGATTGGGGTGGAGTGTCTTAGAAGCAGTTAACTCTTAGAACTAGTAATGGTTGGTAAGCACGTTGATCGTTGTTTTCGATGTGGCTGGGGAAGGGGAGGGGATACCCCTTCTGAATTAATAAGGGCTGCGTCGCACATAACCGGCAGTTTTCGATGTGTCTGTGCTGCCAAGCTGTTGGTTTCTGAGCCAGTAAACAGCTTCATTATAAAATGGGTAACGTGATTCCTACACAATAAAAATAGGAATAGAGATGGATATGGAGTGTCTCAGAATCAAAGCTAGTAATGACTGGGCCACATATAGACGGCCATGTTCGATGTGTCTGCCCCAAAGCCTGTGTTCTGAGCTGTTCTGCTCTAATTCAGTTGGATAATATGATTCGGGTGGAGTGTCTTAGAAGCAGAGCCAGGGGCGCAACCAAGGGGTACCGAGCAGGGGTGGGCTTCGGGACGATTTTGAAATCCCGAAGCCCGAATCCCGAATTGAGATTTTAAAATCCCGAAGGCCGAATCCCGAATTGAGATTTTAAAATCCCGAAGGCCGAATCCCGAATCCCGAATGGCCAAAAGTACCGAATTTTCCCGAATTTACCGAATCCGAATCCCGAATCCGAATCAAATCTCAAAAATCAACTTTTTTTTCAAATTTTTGCCTGTTATCTATATTTTTTTACAACTTTTGTTGCATTTATATTATCAATTATTGTTTCAATTTACATATACGTCATTTGTTATCAAGTTCCATTGATATTATCCACGAAAAAACGGTTTTTGGCCATTTTTTTAAACTTTTTTAGCCATTTTGTCATATTTTTCCTTATTTTATTACAATTTCTCAGCAAATTTGCCTACCGAAAAAAATGGATTTTTCTGGAAAAAGCCACTTTTTGGGTCAAAATCCGAATCTGAACTTCAAAACGTCTTAGGATCACTTTTTCTTGCATTCCGAGCGTTTTTGGTTTTGGACCCCCCCCGGGACCCCCTGGAAATCGAAATAAGCCCCCCATGAATTTTTCAGATTTTTTTCCCGATAATTTTTCACCCTGAATCCGAATCCGTCTTCACTTTTTTCCACCGCTTGACAGATCTCGAGATCTCACCCTTCCACACAAAGTCCACCTGCACATTATATATAGGAAAATATAAAAAATGTTACCAAGTTCCATTGATATTATCCACGAAAAAACGGTTTTTGGCCATTTTTTTAAACTTTTTTAGCCATTTTGCCATATTTTTCCTTATTTTATTACAATTTCTCAGCAAATTTGCCTACCGATGGGCGAAAAATTTCGCATATTATTCCGTACTATTATCTGCCTATAAATTTTAAACGGCGCTATTTTTCTTCTTAAAGGAGAGATGATCGTTGGAAGGGTCTAGTTCGGCTGACTTGTGTCTCACAACGCTTTGGCGCTATCGTAGTTCTCTTCGTGTGGCTGGCTTCTGCAAGGCGGCTGCAAAATAAAAGAAGGGAAAGTGAGTGTTTTATTTGTAGCTAGTGTGCGGCGCACGCTCTGTTTGTCTCTCGTCTCTTCCCTCTCTCTTGGTTCGACCGAAGAGAGAGAGCAAAAAGAGAGAGTACAAAAACAATGTTCAAATTCGTGCCTTGCCGCATGATGTGCAGCAATTGGCGGATCGCTTGACGAAAGCAGAAATAGACCCTTCCAACGATCATCTCTCCTTTACTTTTCCACATTCTAAACAAGAAAGCAAGCAAGATTCAAGGTTCACACCAGGGCTGGGAGATCGGAAATATCGGGTTTTTCGGGGTTCGGATCGGATCGGTTTTTTTGGCCATTTCCGATCCGATCCAAGCACCCCTAAGAATGCACTCGGCTGCGGATTCAAATTTCAATTCCTGCCGGCCGTGCCCGAGAAGGCGCGGCTGGGAAAAATTTTAGAAAATTTTAATGAACCCCCATTCCGAAATTAGAAAATTTTCGCCTGCGGCGCAATTTGGCTACCGTTTCTCCTTCAAAATTAAATCTCAAACTTAACTCTCCTCCTATTAAATGCTATAATTCGTTTCAATGATTTTTTAGCCAACTTTTAAAGAGAGAGCAAATTTTTTCAAGAATTTTTGCCTGCGGCGCTTTTTTGTTGCCCAATACCATTGTATTTTATCAGAAATAGGGAAAAACCCGAGGTAATATAAGCGCCGCAGGCAGAAATTTTTGAAAAAAATGGGCTTTTTTAAGGAAAATTTTGAAGTTTGGAGTCACCTGACAATGAAAATTTTCACTATTTTCCCAAAACTTTAAAAAATTTTCGCCTTGTCGGGCGCGGTCGGGCGAGGTCATTTTATCCAGTGCTTATTCGGGAAAATTTGACGAATTCCCGAATACCGAATCCCGAATGCCGAATTGAGATTTTAAAATCCCGAAGGCCGAATCCCGAATGGCCAAAAGTACCGAATTTTCCCGAATCCGAATCCCGAATCCGAAGCCCACCCCTGGTACCGAGGGTACGTACCCCAAAAATGGGAAAATTTTGAAAAACGAGTGTAAATTAGTGCAAATTTTGGCAAAAATCGGTCCGGTACCCCCCCCCCCCAAAACCCAAAAATGGGGGTCCCAAAAATCCGGTACCCCCTCCCCTAAATGGTGATTTCCACTAAAACGTACCACAAAAAAAAAAAATCCTGGCTGCGCCCCTGATCAGAGCTAGTAATGGCCAGGGATGAGATTTTAAACCTTGCACAAAGGAAAAGGAGGTCTTTCCGTGGTCTAAATAAACCTAACAATGGACCCATTAAACCTGCTGGGTCGGTCTTTTCAGAACGACCAGACTTTGGTCGTTCTCTTTGTTTGGACCGAAGCTGGGTCGTTGTCTATGGTTAGTTTTTGTTAGATCGGTACGTGTAATAACTCTATCGATAGTCGTAAAATTTTAAGTTTGAAAATTTGAATTTGGAGAATTCTCACAGAAATTATATTCTTTAAAGCGGTCTCCAAGGCTTCTTCAAAGCTTTGGCGCGTTACTCATTCTCTAACAATAACAGGATCGTGAGATACAAACGTTATGGACACAGTTTTATTGTAGTAGGATATACAGCCATTACAAATACTATACTACCATTACAAATTTATAGTCTCCAGTATGGCTTGATTTTCGAATTCCATAAGACTTATAACGGTGAGCTGCAATTTCTTTCCGACATCGGTATTGATGAATTCGAAGATGTGCGCAGTAGTCGAATCATATTGATTTTTCTCTTCTTTTATGAAAAATTTCTCATATTTACTCTTCAATGCTTCTGCAGTCAGTTTAAAAGGGATGCCCCGAATAGACTCAACCATCTGGCTTGCATCAAAGTTCTTGAGACCAATGAACTGCTAAAATTATAAAAACTTTTTTTTAAATAATCCAATTCGTTAAAAACTACAATAATTTCGAAGGATTACAAAATTATAATTGTTTTCTTTTTAACACCTTCACTCTAACGGATGCCCTGAGGACTTTTAGTTAAAGGATTATTATAAGTTAAAGTCTTGGAATCCTCAGGGCAAAATTTATGTATCATTCCAAAAGTTATATATCACTTCAAAAACTAGCATAGCTTAAAACATATTTCAAATAACTGCAAAAAGTTTAAAATGATTAGATAAGCTATAACCTGTAAGGAAACATCAAACGGGTAAAACTAGTTTCTTCTCTTCTTCTCCACTTCTCTTCCCCCATCTCCTAAGTGATTTATATTCGTGAAGTTATCAAGGTCCTACTGGGGATGACCCAACTTGGTAACGCAAAAAAGTTTATTCGTCTAGAATCAACAAACAATTTTATTCGTTAAATATCACTTCCCCCTTCTTTCTCACTTATTTCGTAAAACTAGCGCGCTAACGCGCGCTAGCGCGCGGGGAGTCTATATCAGTATGCCCTTTCTATATCAGTATGCCTTTTCTATATCAATATGCCTTTTCTATCAGTATGCCTTTTCTGTTCTAACTTCACTCGCATTCCAAGGGGGAAGGTCGGGCGCTTCGCGCCCGACCTTGATTGGCTCGCCACCTGCGGTGGCTCGCAAACTCAGACTCAGTCTGAGTTTGGCTCAGTCTAAGTTTGGCTCAGTCTGCGATTGGCTCAGTCTGGGTTTGGCTCAGTCTAAGTTTGGCTCAGTCTAAGTTTGGCTCAGTCTGAGTTTGGCTCAGTCTAAGTTTGGCTCAGTCTAAGTTTGGCTCAGTCTGAGTTTGGCTCAGTCTGGGTTTGGCTCAGTCTAAGTTTGGCTCAGTCTAAGTTTGGCTCAGTCTGAGTTTGGCTCAGTCAAAGTTTGGCTCAGTCTGAGTTTGGCTCAGTCTAAGTTTGGCTCAGTCTGAGTTTGGCTCAGTCTAAGTTTGGCTCAGTCTAAGTTTGGCTTTTATATTATTATTTTGTTTTTAAATTTGTAGTTTTACCTATGTAAATTATTTTGAAATAAAAGTAGAAATAAAGATTAGATAATATAAGATTAGATTTGTTTTTAATGTATGCTTTGATCCAAACGCATTAGATTTAATTCTAATCGTTTCCTCTTAAAGTGATTCGTTAAGACTGGGCGCTAAATTCTGCAAGAAAATGTTCGCGAAATATCGTGATAGTCTCCAAATATAACTCGTACAATATTTCTTCCTCAAAATTCATCCCGTCTAACTAATCTGCACTTGTGAGTTGTAACCAAAAATTTTTTGCGGCATATTGGGTTGAAATCGCGGATACCCTCGTTTTAGAGTAGGTTAAGTTTGTGAAATTTTTTTCAGACCGCCTAACACACACCAAAAGGGGGTAAACGGTCCCCTTTACCCCCTGGGGAGCCATTTTCACAACTTCCCGTTCCCAACCGCTTTCCGGGCAAGTGAGGTGTCAATCGACAGCTATGTGCCAGACGAGTCGATCCCCCGGGTACGGCCGCGAAATGATGTTCCTATCACGAGATACAGGCTCTAGAAATCCCCTAAGGGCATGTGGCTGTGTCTCGCTTGGGAAGCAAGGAAAGTGGCCCAAATTTTGTTCCTCTATATCAAATCGACCTCGCCGAGTTCGAATACGGGATCAGAATTTACCTTGGAACCTTCTAGAACGTTCTCGAAGTTTCCATGACCTTCTTTTATCCGTTTAAGCACGAAAAATAATAACTTTCGGGTCGCCACGGCGCACGACCATACCGCGCCGAAGGCGCGACGCTCCCTTTATTATATTAATTTCCAATATTTTGCATGTAATTAAAAACTTTTATACTAGTAAATTTCACAGGAATAAATTTTAATTTATTCGCGCGCGCCAGACCTTTTTCCAGTTTTTGCGGCGCGACACGTTATATATGTAATTTTTCGCGCTGAGTCCGAATCTGCAGTCTGATTCGATCCCAAGAACGCTGGACTGGCCCAAGAAGACTGGACGCAAAATTTTGGGCAAGTGCTTTCTTACCAGTGCTTAATTTTCGTGTCTGTGACCGTTTAATTGCTCGACCTGATCCAAAATGCGGGACTGGCTGACAGCAGTAGTGGCTAACACTCAGCCCAGCTGGGCTGGCCCCAAGAATTCTGGACTGCCCCAAGAAAGCTGGACTGTCATTTGACCTGGCTGGCCCTAAGAATTCTGGCCTGACCCAAAAAGGAAGGGCCGGCCCCAAGAACGTAGGGGTTTGAGCGGCCGAAGCCCGCGACGGTCGACCGCACCCTAACGCTGGACTGGCCTAATAAGGCTGGACTGACCCTATCCCAAGAAAGTGCAGTGGCTCCAGCCCCGTAGGGGATGGTAAAAAAAATCTAGTTTTGTAATATTTTGGTACAAGATTTAATATTTTGTCTTTACTGTAAACCTAAATCCTTTTTTATTTGTTCAATGTTAAATTCTTTTGTCTTTTATTATACATAAGTTATGTGTACCTATAAATGTGTAACTATGTACCTACGATCATTCAGAGCCACGTTCGCAAATGCATTATTTGGAACTCGATCTTGAGCGTAAGTTGGATTATCTAGAAGCCTTATTGACATACATGATGTAACGCTGATTTTAGTGCTCGATGATGTTCCCACAGAGTTGAAGCATAAGTGTTGCGAAATGCGCCATCTCGATTTCCGGGTCGAAAGTAAGTATCTTTTAGTTTAACTGAACATTGTATAGCCACAAATTCAAGGCTGGCATGTACTTTTAATGTTTCTTTGTTTTGTACTTTTAATTCCTTCCTATTTCAGAGGCCCGTTCAGAAGTCCGGAAAAAATCAATTGAATTCTTCAACATAAGGAATACACTGACTCAAGAAGAGCGAGAAATCCGAATTGCTCGCATCCATCAAGTATTTTACCATAAACCCAACAGCCAATCAAAATTTGTAACATTATGTTTCAGTCCTATCACCAAATCCGGAAGTTGAGCGAGGACAAAATCGCCATCGCGGAACATTTGCACTTGATGCTGGAGAAGTACCACGAGCGCATATCTCGGCATCTCAGCGAATTTGAATATGAGTCTGATACTCCAGGTGATTGACTTTTTGGAAAGCTAGTCAGATCGATTTTCCTTAATTCCATTAAACATGAACACAGTAATATTTCGTGGGAACCGAGCTAATGACACTTTGCGTTGCTTTCAATTCTGGTAAAAATTTTAGGTAGAAATTTTCTGAGCCTAATATTAAATCTTGGTCTAAGCCTAAGATTGTTCACTTTAAGCCTAAGGTACGAAGGGTCAAAATATCTCATCGGTGTTTTTTCACCTGGAAAACTGAATACGAAATCTTAGTCATCGTTGCGTTTGATTAAACATTGATGATAAATTCTTCAGAGCGGAATGACTCTATTC
>JAKKPZ010000654.1:0-22500 GCA_022814885.1 Ditylenchus destructor | reverse complement strand
TTCTGACACGAAAAATAAGCACTGGAAACCGAAACTTTAGGTACATTTAGTCTATATTTTGTCTAAATTTGTCTACATTTTAGCTAAGTTTTGACCTCAAATTCGGATTCCCCGCTAAAATATAGAATGCACTCCCAAAATGAAACCGTTTCTGACACCAAAAATACAGAATGCCAAAAGGCGGGAATTCAAATTCGAATAATCGTGCAACGGAGGGAGGGAGGGACGCACGGACGTCACTGACTTATTATAAGGATCTACATACAGGGTGGTCCAAAAAATTGCACAAAATTATGGCATTATATTGGGTCATTTACTTCAAAACCCGCCACGAAGTAAACAGCGGTGATTAAATCTGATTTGAATTGCCTGCTATGCAGCCGGCGCTGGAAGATTCTCTTTGCATCTCTCTTTGGTTATTTCCCACTGCATATGCATTGGAAAATGCATATCAATTCGGTGCTAGTGTGCGGCGCACGCTCTGTTTGTCTGTCGTCTCTTCTCTCTCTCTTCGTCCGCTGCAAAGAGAATCTTCCAGCGCCGGCTGCATAGCAGGCAATTCAAATCAGATTTAATCACCGCTGTTTACTTCGTGACGGGTTTTGAAGTAAATGACCCAATATTTACAAGGTTTTAATGCGACCCAAAAGTGAGCGATATTACAAAAAATGCCTCTGTCTGAAATCTCTTATATGCAAATGATATCTCTAAGGTCGTATTAAATTTTGCGGGTAATGAGACCTCCGAATAGACATAATTTTTTCGACAATATCGTCTACTCCAATATTAGCCATCAGCGAGACCGGATCCGAATGCTGGAGAATTGTGTATCTGCGTCTTTACCCTATAAATACAATGGGTCCATATTTATTTAATAAATAACAACCCAGTGTATTTGTAGGGTAAAGACCAGTGTTGCAACGCCTCCGGATGCTCGGAGGCGCCTCCGGAGGCGGAGTCGGAGGCGGAGGCGACCCTCAAAATATGCGGAAGCGCCTCCGGAGGCGCCTCCGGGGGTGTCCGGAGGCGCCTCCGGCAGGCGAAAATTTAATGAAAACTTGACAAAAACAAGAAAAATTTTGAAATTTTTTTCAAAATTTGACAAATTTTTTGAAAAAATTTTTTGGCGCCAAAAAATTTTTTCAAAAATTTTTTTTTTTTATTTTGGGAAAAATTTTTTTCAAACATGCCTAAAATGGGCATTTTAGGCGATTTTTGGTCGGAGGCGACCCGGAGGCGATCAAAAATAGCCGGAGGCGCCTCCGGAGGCGGAGGCGACGTTCGGAAAATTGCCCGGAGGCGGAGGCGACTTTTGAAAAAGTTGCAACACTGGTAAAGACGCGGATACACAACTCTCCAGCCTCCAATGATGAGACCATTGATAAAGACAGTTCGCTAGAATATTCTTTGCTTCGCCATTATATTTTGTACAGAGAAAGAGAGCTAGAAATATATTGGGCAAACCAAAAGCAATGATTTAACATAGGCTTTGTGCAGACAGTGAAAGGAGATTCGGACTCGGATTCGCCGATGCCCCTCCAATATCATTGGATTTGGCTGACACTTTAAATCAAAATCGCGAAAAAAATTAAGTGAAACGAATCCTTCCATTTTGACATCTACACCTCAGATTTTTAAAGATGAATAAATGAGACAAAGTGTTATCAGTCGGAGGAAGTATGAAATAAAGCGTGGGATGAGGCGTTATGAAGTAGTTCTATTGAAATTCTATTCGAAATATAAGTTTAATTTAATAAATTAGGAAGATTATGATTTCTGACTTTAAAAACCCAAAATTGTCTAACTTTTAGCAACTTTGGAGGAACTTTATAAAGTCTGTGATCGGAAGAAAAGTTTTGTAGCTAAACAAAAACGTCTTCAAAAAACATGAGCCATCATTTCAAGAAAGCCATCATTTTTTTGAGCATGAGCCATCGTTTTTGAAAGTGCAAGTGGACGATAGTAACTGGATAAAAAAAGGAAGCTAGGTAAAAGAAACCCGCTCTGTGCCCAATTCACATAAAACATTCATGGACCGTATGGCAAAAATATCCCAGTGCTTCGTGGGTAAAGCACTCGCCAGAATAAAATAACGCGTAATGGCTCATAACTAAGGTTAGACTTAAGCGTACGATTTGAGTAATAGCTTAAAATGCTCCTAAGCTTTAGGCGAACAAAATTAGGCTCCCGGACAAGGAATTATTCTTAACCGTGGCGCCATATTAGGCTTAGGCTTAATAGGGACTTAATCTTAGGCTTAAGCGCCCGAACAACCTAAGCTCCCGAACAAACAATTAGGCTTAAGCGTGGCGCCATAGTCTTAAGCTTATTTTAAGCCATTTCTCAAAGCTTAAAGGAGTGGTGCCACATAGTGCGAAAAAAAAACCGTTTCTATAACTCCGTTCTTACCATACCCTGGGCTGCTATGGTTTGCACATTTTGCAGTTACTTTTTTGTGCTGAGTAAGAATCTGCAAAAATTTCCCGGATATCATTGCAGTATATCAAGTTACGGACCGTTTTTCGCGACACACTCGAGAACTTGCCGGTCAAAGTGCATTTCAAAAAAGGCCTGGGAAAGCCTTTTTGTCATAGGAAACCTATTATTTTCTTGTTTCTATTCGATAGAGAATTGAAAAGTAGATATATGCGTAAAAAATTTTCTGTTTTTGCATAACTGTGCAGAATGTCACACCGGTTGTAACTGCACAAATGGTTTATTTGGAAAGGCCAAAATTAGGCATTTTTCAACTCAAAATTTGGAACATTTTTTCAAAACACATCGAATCTGAAAAAAATACGCATACGCTACTTTTTTGTGCTCTTCCTATTGCGCTAGACAAAAAATCGACATCGTTTCAAAAAATCATTTCCCAGAACCCAGAAAATCGAAAAAATCACGTGATTTTGATAGAAATTGAAACCAAATTTTCCCATATTTTTTCGTAATATAGGAACCTGAAAAAATACGTATACCTCAACTTTTTGTGAAGGTTCTAACACCCTGGGCAAAAATTACGGATAATGTGAAAAAACTAAATTGGCCTCGCCCTTTTGAAATGCACCCATTTTTGGCACTTTTGGTAAAAAAGAGTAAAATTCGGTCATTTTTACTCAGAAAATGGGGGCTGAAAATTTTTTACGCATATATCTACTTTTCAATTCTCTATCGAATAGAAACAAGAAAATAATAGGTTTCCTATGACAAAAAGGCTTTCCCAGACCTTTTTTGAAATGCACTTTGACCGGGAAAAGTTCTAAAGTTTGTTGCAGAAATCGGTCCGTAACTTGATATCCTGACACGATATCCAGGAAATTTTTCCAGATTCTTACTCAGCACAAAAATGTAACTGCAAAATGTGCAAACAATAGCGGCCCAGGGTATGGTAGGAACGGAGTTATAGGAACGGTTTTTTTTTTCGCACTATGTGGCACTCTATGGCGCCACGCTTAAGCCTAATTGTTTGTTCGGGAGCTTAGGTTGTTCGGGCGCTTAAGCCTAAGATTAAGTCCCTGTTAAGCCTAAGCCTAATATGGCGCCACGCTTAAGAATAATTGGCACCACTCCTTTAAGTGTAGCCTTAGTTATGAGCCATTACGCGTTATTTTATTCTGGCGCTCAATTGTCCGGCGCTCAATTGTCATACAGCCGTTATCCGCATACAATGCAGATAGGATTGCACAATAGGAATTTATAATTTTAAACAAGTAATGTACCAGGTAGGGACATAATTTCGTGGACTGATATTTATGCATTTAAATTCGCCCCATTTCAGTTTAACACCTATAGAAGGGCAATATCAAATGTGATATTGCTAACGTCCTCTAAAGTCGTATTCTAGAGGGGGTTAGCAATATCAGATTTGTGCTAGCCCCCTTCTAATGGGGCTAAATTGAAATGGCGCCAATTTATTAAACGCTAGCTATAATAATCTAGGTAAAAATTAGGTAAATTCAAGGTAAAATAGTGTAATTTCAATGCATAAATGTAGAAGAGGGCCAAAAACAGCATAATAACACAAAAACAGCAATTTGGGGCATTTTCCCCTTTGGAATTGACCGAACCCCACAGTTGTGCGCACCCCACTTTTCTGCGCACTTGGGGATGGTCCCGAGGGTGCGGCTAAAGGTGAGGTTCGACTGTATTTGGGAGGATATTATTTATCTACATTTTGGACTACCGAAATACGGCGATATTCGTGCAATATTATGCGTTATGTCAAATAAAATAAAAATGGAATTGATAAGATATGAATGATATTTAGATTCTTTGTCGGCCTTCAAAATCAAAAACATTTATAAAATTCTACTTATATTATTTTGCAAATAACTGTGTGTTTGTTTGGAAGGCTTAGTTCTGAGGAAACGGTCGTTAGTTTTTTATGAGTAAGAGCTCATTTCATAGGTAATGATCTGTTAGGTGGAATAAAATTATCAGATATGTAATTTGAAAATTTGAATTCGCGCCAAATGGACGTATTTTTAAGGGCTTTTATCATTGATTGTTTGTTGTTTTTGTTCTAAATCAGTAGAGTATACCCAAAGTCTGAAAATAAAACCTCGCTAATTCTACACCAGCACATTACGCAGGGAACCGGTAAAAATCCCCCCGGTAAAAATCCCCCCGGCCATTTTTTGGCATAACTTTTTACTGGAACATTCTAGAAGGATGAGTAATAGCTTAAATGGAAGCTAAGACTCTGAGCTACAAATCGGTATATTACTTGCCACATCTCGATTCAAGATTCTCGAGTTTTAATTATTTTTGTCTCAAAATTTCAACTTTTTTTGCAAATTCGAGAATTTGAGACAAAATAATTAAATCTCGAGAATCTTAAATCGAGATGCGGCAAGTAATATACCGAATTGTAGCCCAGAGTCTTAGCTTCCATTTAAGCTATTACTCATCCTTCTAGAAGGTTCCAGTAAAAAGTTGTGCCAAAAAAGGCCGCGGGGGAGATTTTTACCGGGGGGATTTTTACCTAGACTCCATTACGCAATTGTAAACAAGTCAAAAAAATAGCGGCGGCAATTTGAGGAGATGCAGAGATGTGGAGATGGAGATGTCTGGGCTGTCTCCATCCCCGCATCTCCACAAAATGGTAAACACCTCGCCCTTCTTTTATTTACGCTTCAAATTGCCGCCGTTGAAATTGACTTGTTTACGCTGGCGGGCGTAGAATTAGCGAGGTTTTATTTTCAGACTTGGAGGATAGAGCGTCAAGAATATTTTTGCTTTTTAGATTTTTGAAAATGGTGCATTTTTTAAAATTTTATGGTAAAAAGTGGCCATTTTTTTGGTGAAAAAAGGTTTTTTGGATGAATTTATGGTTAAAGAGATGAAAATTGGAGGTTAGAGGTAATTCGAGGAGTAGATTCAGGAAAAATATGTGTAAAGTAATAAAGAAATTGTGCAAAAATTATTTTTTTGTCAAAAAGCGGCTTTAAACAAATTTCGATTATTCTGATAAGACCCAGACACGTTTCGTTAGAAGTGTTAAAGATTTTAACACCCAGACAAGTTTCTTGAGAAGTATTCAAGATTTAAGATTCAGGCAAGATGGACACGGCGCGCAAAACTTGTGCCAAAAATGGAAAGTGGCGGAAATGATAGAAAAACAGACGGAAAATGTTAGTTATAGGCTCTGATGACATAATCAAACGTTTTCGTGCATGTGCATGCCAATTTTTCAGAAAAAAATTTTTCTGAAATTTTTCAGCAAAAAACCATAATATGGTCCCTTATGGTCCCAAAAATCAAAAAATTTTTACTTGACTGGAAAACATATTTTTAGGGGATTTCCGACCCACTGATCACGAATCCGAAGGAATTTCCACGATTGGTGGTGTCTATTTCGAGATATATGCCCCGAGGGCATGGAATAAGGTAATAATTTCAAAGCGTTATAACTTTTTCTCCAGTTTACCGTATACCGTAATTTTTTCGCCAAAATGTCGGCAACAGATTGGAAAATAGTTCCTAGGAGCCACTTTTTTGAAATATGCTTTTTTTGTCCAAAAGTACGTTAAAAACCGTGAATTTTTTCACATTTTTTGACAAAAATGGGCGAATTTTTAATCTTTGTGTGGCTTTTAAGTGGCTCCTAGGACCATAGGAGTGTCATGGTTTTTTGCTGAAAAATTTCGGAAAATTTTTTTCTGAAAAATTGGTTTTGGTATTTTATTTTGTATTCCTCCTTTTTTCAAGCCTTTCTCTGCAAGTCTGATGAAAACAAATCAATATATTTTAATTTACTAACAAAGCGATAAAAGGAAATAGAATTATAGAGATGGACGTAGAGGCAGATAAAGTTCAGATACAAAGAAATGCACTGTTTTTAGAGGAACTTGAAAATACGTCAAATTTTAGGCACCGCAAAATGTTATTTACATTACTCACTAGTTGCTAGTGCATGGTGATAAAAGATTATCATCTTATAGAAAACTTTAAGTAAAACTATCAGGTAATCGATAAAATAATTTCACATCAAAGAATTTTTTTTGCTGTCGATCGATTTAATTGACATGCAGGGAGAGAGCAGGGAGCAAGTTATTGATTAGAGCATCAGGTGTCAGCCTAAACAAAAGAGTGAACATAAACTAAAGAGTGTACCGCAAAATCCGCTTTACCCTTAGTTGTTAAGGGAAAGCCTTGATTTTTGCAAGCCCCGATTTTTGCAACAAACTTTAGAACTTTTCCCGGTCAAAGTGCATTTCAAAAAAGGTCTGGGAAAGCCTTTTTGTCATAGGAAGCCTATTATTTTCTTGTTTCTATTCGATAGAGAATTGAAAAGTAGATATATGCGTAAAAAATTTTCGGCCCCCATTTTCTGAGTAAAAATGCCTGAATTTTACTCTTTTTTACCAAAAGTGCCAAAAATGGGTGCATTTCAAAAGGGCGAGGCCAATTTAGTTTTTTCACATTAGATTATGCTTCTAGAAGAAGCCTTGAGGTTATTTGGCTGTATCTCGCGTGGGAAGCAAGGGAGAGACAATTTCGAGAAAATTTTGAAAAATGCACCCCTAAGAATGCGTTTTTTTCACTTCTCAACCCCCCCTGAAATCTCAACCCCCCCCCCCGAAATTTTTTTCTGGGTACGGGCCTGAAAATGACGTCAGAATTTTCCTAGGAACTTTCTAGAATGCTCTAGAAGGTTCACTTATATAGGCTCCCGAACAAGCGCTTGGGAACTCGGCAGATAAGTGTGCAGTGTGTGGGTCACAAACGACCCGCACACTGCACACTTATCTGCCACCTCTTAAAAGTAGGTCGATTGCCGAAGGCGGACTGGACCCTCTTGTCTAAAGTACTGGTAGGGTGCCTTGTACTTTTAGAGGTCAAAACAATACCTAAATTGAATTTGTGATGTTTCATTATCACAAAAACCCCCAATTATGGCATTTTGACAGAAGTAATTAAGAGTCGTATGTTAACTTTCACATAATTTTCAGGAATAAAATTTTCTCAATTTATTCTATTCGGAAAAATGTATGGCTCCCGTTATCACTTCTAATCCTATTCAGTCAGCGATATGTGAGGTTTATTCCTGGTTCTGGCTTTCTTTTTCCGGTTGGCCTTCTTTTAGACAATGGTTAGGAACCCCGGGTGGGAGAACAAGGTTACCACCACCCACCTACCACCCGGGTTTCCCGCATGGTATTTTACTTTACTAATTTGCTGGTGTCTCTCTGTCTGTCCGTGCTCACCTGACGTTTAGTTTAACAGATTTTACTTTATACTACCCCTTATCATTTCTCTAACCGTTCGCCACATTTATGTGTCCAATTTTTCGAATTTTTTTCTAAAAATGGACTAGAATTTCTAGTAGAGATTGCATCAAACGTAAGTTCATCAATTTTTGCATATTCTCTCGCTTTCCTCCAACCTTCTGCTCTATAGTAAGCAGTACTCTCTCGCGTAGGGAGATAGTAACAAATTTGTCTAACAAGAAAAACGCGCCGCAAACTTTTTAATTTTTTACTAAAATTTTGCCAATTTTTGCCTTTTCTGCAGATTTTTGGTAAACAATTAAACTGTTTTTTTGCAAAAAGTAACATGTTTTACAAAAAAATACGTGGCATTTTAAATGCCATTGGCGGCGGCCGGAGAAAATTAATCTCTTTTGTTTTTCGTTTCTCCCTCCGTAAGAGTGGCAGTTGTTTTCACAACAACTGAACGAGAGAGTACAACCATCGAGGAAGCGGACAGAGTACAGAACGCAGCGGCATGGTAATTTCCCTTTGAAAGCGACGACAGTGATGTAATAGCGAATAAGCACTTGGTCTGTGAAATAACACTTTTTTGGCTTTGAAAGTATCTACAACTATAATTTGAACTAAAATTCCGGCAATCAACCTAAAAAATTTATTAGCAGTGAGGAAAAATTCTTTTTAACACTTTCGACGAAAGTACGTTTTATCGTAATTGCAGCTTAAATGGAGACACTAACCCCTTCGGGCGTTTTTGGTGCTGCTTATTTTCATTTGCTTCAAATGCTTATTTTCATTTCGACAGCCATTTGTCCTTATTTGGTTTTTATAGTATGTGGCCACAATTTTGTCTTGTGCTTATGCTTACAAGCACAAGCACACAATTTTGTCTAAATTCTGAATCTGTAATAACCTCACGTTTCACCATTTCCATTTACAACCCAATAGTGGTCATGGAAAAGTAAAAAATTCTACCTGTTTTCAAAAAGGCTTGTGAAACACATTTTTATGCGATATAGATTTTTTGCTTTGGGCAATCGAGAGACGACAAAATAGAAAGTTTTTTCAGACCGCATCTCCCGAGAAAAAATGGTTCAAAAAAATAGGTGCAAAAATACAGGCGTAGGATTCAATATCTTGACAAGATTGTATACTATGAAACGCATACTATGAAACCCGAAAAACGGCGCATGCCGGCTAAAATTAAAATAAGCCTTTGAAGCAAATGAAAATAAGCAGCATCAAAAATGCCCTAAGTGGTTAGAGTCAGGCCCGTAGCCAGGGGTTGGGGGTTGAACCCCCCCCCCCCCGAAATCGGAAGCTAAAAAATCAATAGCCCCTATGGTTTTAAAAATTTCGAGAAAATGAAAAATGCACCCTAAGAATGCGTTTTTTTCACTTCTCAACCCTGAAATCTCAAATCCCCCCCCCCCCAAATTTTTTCTGGCTACGGGCCTGTTAGAGTCTCCTTCTAATTGCAAGATTTTCAAACATACTTTCCAGACTCCAAGCAGGAAGGAAACAGGAATTCGAAATTAATCATAAATGCTTTTTCTGAAATCAGAGTAAATGAGTCTCTAATGTTACCTTATTATTATATCTATGCAGCAGAGAAGGCAACAATGCTCTAATCAATAATCATCATGAGCAGGTTCAATTGTATGTACCTCATTAGATGTGGATATCCAGACAGCCACAAATATCAAGAAATTGACTTCTCTGATTATGGCTGGCAGACAGGCGATCTCAAAATGGCTGAGCTCTTGATTAGCACGGGAAATGTTTTTAGTGACGCCTTGGAAAAGCTGAAGCGAACGCCTTTGATTCATGCGGCAATAAATGGTCAGACTCATTTGGTTTCAATACTGTTGAGAAAATTCAAAGGCACACAGTTCGGGGAACACGGCTGGCAACTGGGATTATGCAGGAGCATATAATAGATTGAGATTCTATTGGTGTCATGAAGTGGCAAAGCCACATAAAAGGGTATTCAACTAGTGTGGTCCGACGCACGAAGATACATCTTCGACCGGTCACGATAAGCAGCGCTCTGTAATCGACTAGGCAAGATTATTTTAAAAGTGAGCCCAATCTGCTTCATTTGATGAGTCGGATAGAAAAGTCTATGCACCAAGTCTATGCACCACGAACCAAAAGACCACCCAAGTTGATTTCCGTTTTGTATCCTCTTGCCTCAGAACGAAAATATTCACTCTGAAAAGAAGTACTTTTAAGCAGGCTGGCCGTCCTGAAACCCCTGGCTCAGGCTGACCAAGATATCCTAAGGGCGATCAATTCCTGCCAGTTTGCACCTATGGTCGTGGCCTATCTGAAAGGTCACATTGGGATTGTAGAGTTTCTGCTCGATCGACAATGCTCAGCTGATGTTGATGTGAATGCTGATGATAATGACGCAACTTGCTTATGGCTCTTATCAAGAATCAGAGTCAGTTCTCGCCTGCTTTTATATCTTCCAAAACCTTTCACACGCGATTGAAGTATTTGGTGGACAAAGGCCTCAAATTTACAACAACTTTCTACGTAGTAAAATTGTAAAAGGCCAATTAAGCCATTATACGAGTCGTAATGTTTTTCAAACTTTTACATAACTTTAATGTGGAAGTTTGATTTGTTTTCCGACAATTTTTTTCGAGTCTAGGTAAACCCCCCGCTCGCCATTTTTGGCATAACTTTTTACTGGAACATTCTAGAAGGATGAGTAATAGCTTAAATGGAAGCTAAGACTCTGAGCTACAAATCGGTATATTACTTGCCACATCTCGATTCAAGATTCTCGAGTTTTAATTATTTTTGTCTCAAAATTTCTACTTTTTTTTGCAAATTCGAGAATTTGAGACAAAAATAATTAAATCTCGAGAATCTTGAATCGAGATGTGGCAAGTAATATACCGATTTGTAGCCCAGAGTCTTAGCTTCCATTTAAGCTATTACTCATCCTTCTAGAAGGTTCCAGTAAAAAGTTATGGCAAAAATGGCGAGCGGGGGGGTTTACCGGGGGGTTTACCAGGGGGGGGGGTTTACCGGTTCCCATTTTTCTCAATTTTATTCCATTCGGAAAAATGTATGGCTTCTGTTATTTTTCTTATATAATATGCAAATGTCCGTGTAGAGGCGTGAGGTCTGAAGATTTAACATCGGATGGAAAGAACGGAAAACGGAAATAAAAACAAGACAAAAAATATCGAGATCAAATTTTAAAAATGCGATGTAGGGCATATTTCGATTTCGGTGACCTCTTTTTCTGAATGCTAAATTTCGTTTTATTTCGGTATTGTAAAATATTTCATAATCATTTTCATATTCATCACCCCTAATTTTCATAGTTTATATACAATTTTGTGTGAAGGGCACAGCTTTTTTGTGTTTAAATGATGACGATACGCTAGAATAACAAACAAATTCATTTTAATAACTACAGGGTGATCATTTTATTTTTCCAAATTGTTTTCAAAAAAATAAAAATTGAAATGGCGCCAAGTATATATGTGTTATAGCTCATTTTGAAGCTAAGACTTTGCCATTTATTATAGAAAAAAGATCTCGACGTAACGTTTTTTGAAACTCGAGAACGGCCATTTTTAAGTTCAGTAAAAAATTTCGGAAAACGGACCGAAATGAAGCAATTATGCCGTTCATTTCCACTGAAATTCTTTGAAATATTTTCGCTGATTTTTGCAAATTCGGTTGTTGTGGTTGTTCTCTGAGCTCTTGCGCGCATTTTGACACCAAAAATTCGCCGATTTTGGCGAAAATTCATCACAATTCAGCTCCGGATGGCCTTAAAATCCACAAAACATGGCCAAATAACCTCGAATGTTTGCCATAATGTTCAGAATTTTGTTCTCTTTAACTACAAACAACACTAAATTTTCATTTCGGCCAATCTTGAGGAAATTTTCCAAGTTTCTTTCAAATTCAAATTTTTTACCCTTCGAAATGCCCCCAAAAACACAACGCCGACTTCTCGATGATTCTGATTAATCGGAATTATGATTAGGACTCCCTCTGGGAGTCTGAATAGGCTAAGGCTAATCTAAGGCATTACGATTAATGATATTCAGAGTTCATTCACATTCCAAAGGGAAGGTCGGTCACAGGACTTCCTCGCCATTGTTCGGGAGTAAGGGTTGTTCGGCGACCTATTGGCTAATAAAAAGTTATGGGGGACGGGACCCTCACCATGTATTTCAGCACGTCCAGGCGGTCAGTTTAACATATCACTTGCCGAAAAAGTGGTGTCGAATAAAAAGTTATGGCCAAAATGGTGAAAAAAGGTAACTTTTTGGGAAAAAATGGTCATTTTTTGGCCAAAAGATAACTTTCCGGACCCGGGACCCCGATATTATGGTTCAACACGTCGAGACGGTCATTTTGACATATCACTTGCCCAAAAAGGTGAAGCGAATGGTGTCTAACGGTCATGTGAGCACGGAGACGTCTAACTCACTAGGGGGATTAAGCTTAAAAAGCTCAAAAACTCCAGTGCGTGAAATTTTAAAATCGACTAAGAAAGCGCTCAGTCAAATACAAGAGGAAAAACGCAGCAAAAGAATGGGAAGTGAGCTGCGACCAGCTTCAAACTAAGCAGTGCTCTGCTGGGAGAAAAAAGGGAAATGGTTTGGCCTATTTAATGTGCTGGCTGAAGGAAACTTTTCTAACTTCAAATTTTAAATTCCGAAAAAATTTTTAAGGCTCAATATGTATATTTTTGGAAGTTATAGAATTTTCTATACTATTTTTACTTTATTTCTCATTTAAAAAATCATATATAAAATCCCCCACCAGAGGGTATCTGTTACCAAATTCTCTCACACAAAACCGAAGATGAGAAAAATTTGTAAAAATTTCAAAATTTGGTGAAATTTATTGAAAAATTTACATAATCTATTCCAGCGGGAATAAATTATGTTTGAGCCAAAGTGCAAAGTGGGTCAAGAATTAACAAAAATAATAAAATAATGGATGCGAAACTTTTCTAAATTACGCATTTAAGGTGCCCTTCTCGAAGAGGTTTGGATAGGTTTCTCTCAAAAATTTCCATTTTGGAACATTCTAGAATTTTTTGGAAGATTCTCGAGTGTTCCGGATTTTTCTGATCCACGGTTCAGAATCAGCGTGGTCAATTACTGAAGGTATATATTTTCCCGAATTAAAAAAAACATTAATTTTGGTACATTCTAGAACTTTCTGAAAGATCGTTCAGGATTTGGATCCAGTATCAAAAATTGACTCTATATGGTCATTTTATGAGCAAAAAATAATTTAGAGGGAAATTAAATAAATGAGGGGATAAAAATATATTGCTTTTCAAAATTAGGTGAAATTTAGGGAAAAATTTGGATCATCTATTCCAACGGGAATAAATTATGTTTGAGGCAAAGTGCAAAGAGAGGTAAGAATTTTTACCAAAATAAAAAATAAAAAGAGTGGATGGAATGCTTTTCAAAATCACGCGCATTTAAAGTGCCCTTTTTCAAAGAGATTTGGAAAAGTTTCTCTCAAATGTTCGCCTGAACTAATAAAAAAGTGTGAACTAATTGGAACTAATGAAACTATTGATGATATTGAATTGCACACCTGCTCTTATTATCGGCCATAAATGTCAACTTATTTTGCTTTTGCCACCAATGTGATCCAAAACTTTTTAAAAATTCAAAGAAGATTATATCAATATTTTCTCTCTCTATTGGAACTCTCTCTATTTTTCAGTTATGAGTCATAAATTTGAGGACAATCTTTTTTTGGGTCATAACTAGGGTGAGGACTTTAAGGATCATAAAATCGCATTTTAGGATCCTAAAAAGGATCATAAAAAGGGCATTTTAGGATCATAAAATGGGGTTTTAGGATCATAGATTTTTACTCATTTTTTGCTAAAAATGGAAAAAAATATAATATAAAACGTGTTTATAGCATAACTGTCAAAAAGTAACACATTTACAGCCAGTTTTAACTCATTTTTGCTCATGTTCACTTTAATTGGCGAAAGAGTTTTGGAAAGAGTAATGAGTGCGGACAACCGACATGGCTCAAAATTTCACAAAAAGAAACCATTTCGTGTTTCTTCTTCGACAACCTCATCGGAAATATACCAAAACGCCAATGAAGAATGGGAACCAATGCTTCCGCACGCGGAGAAACCATCACGTGAAGAACGACCGTTAGAGGCCACAGGTGAGTTTAGCGTCAGCGCAAACCTTTGCTTAATATTTATTTAAAATAAATATTTGCGAAAAGTTCGCGTTAATAGGCCAAAAAAGGTCAATCATTACATGAAAGCAATGAACTTATATTAAGTCTCATATTTTTTGACAATTTATTTGGACAGTAAACAAATACAATAAAACAGACAAATATAAACAATAAAAAGTGAACAAAGAGCTGTAGAACGTGAACGCAGAAGAGCCGAGTCAATGGAGCAAAAGGTTGAAGAGCCATGAGAGAAGCATTGAGTTGCGATGATTGATTGAGTCTGAAGAAATCATAAAAAGTTTATTCATTTTGAATTCAAGTTTGTATTGTATTCCAAAATACCGTGACTTCCAGGCCGAGACGCGTCGAATGATACCTCACTTGCCCCGGGAGCTGCCGTAGATCGCGAGATACGCCATCGGACGTGACCGACAGCAGCGGATTAGGTGGAGTAGATTTTTGAAAAAATTCTTGCAAATTTAACCTATTAATCAGCAAATCTCCAGATGTCCGGATTGTAAATTTTTATGCTAGCTATCTACAGGTGTGTATGATACCTCATTCGAGAGGTCTAGATGAGCTATTGGCAAAATAATTACAAGATAGAAGATTTGAATTTTTGAATTCCCGCCAAAACTGAAGAACGTGTTTTTCAGGCTTTTGACCTATAAGGGAAGGGGTTTTTAGGTTTCGCATGGATAGAATAGCAGATTTAGAGTACTATGGTTTTTAAATCTTTTGAAATGGTCAACTTTTTAAATTTGTATGAAAAAATGCCCTTTTTTAAGGAAAAAGCTGATTTTTTGTAACTTTCGATAGAGATAACCTATTGGGACGTGTGATAGCTCATTTTAAAGGTCTCGGGACGGTGATTCCAAAAATTAAAAAAAATTTTTGGAATTCAAAATTTGAATTCGCGCCAAAACGTAAAAATGCTAATTTTTGGTAACTGTTCATAGAGATAACCTATTGGGGCGTGCGATAGCTCATTTTAAAGCTTTCGAGATGCTGATTCCATCCATTTTAAAAATTTTTGAAAATTTTCTAATTTTGGAATGGTGGTTCATTAAAATTTTTCCCGGTCGTGCCCGATAGGGCACGGCCGGCGGGAATATAAATTTGAATCCGCCGAGTGCATTCTTAGGGGTGCTTGGGTCGGATCGGAAATGGCCAAAAAAACTGATCCGATCCGAACCCCAAAAAACCGGATCCGAAACGTCGAACATAAAAAATATTACCAAGAATGAAATATAATTTGACTTGAGAGGTCCAAGCCTCATCCCGGAGCACTCAAATATATTTTCAAGTAACTGAAACACCGGAGTCATGAATGGAACAGTCTTCCTCAAAATCCAGACTATCTTTCCAATAACATTCAAAAGGTAGGTTAACGTTTCTTAATTATTTACTCATAGAAAAAAATTACATTCCGTTAAAAAGTACACAATTTGGAAGTTTTTGATTTTACACAACGTTTCGCAGCGGAAAAACGATAGTTGGAATTTGAGAAAACATTTAAAAAATTAGAGAAAACTTCATAAATTAAAAAGAATTGTACATTCGAATGTAATATGTCTGAAAGAGTCCCAAATTCCCCAAAGAGTTTGAAATAATCGTTTTTGCTCCAGACATGACCCGACAATCCTTACAATTTACAATCGGAAACAAACCCGTATACTTTTCTTTCTTTAGCCAAAATGACCCAATATAATGTAGAAACACATGTTTGTATCGCTTTTGTTATATTTCAGTACTACGAAAATTTTACACACCAAAAAGTGTCTCAAAATTTTTCGCAAATTTTTCGATTTTTTGTCCAGACATGACCCGACAATCCCAAAAATTTCCAATCCAAAACCAACTCATATATTTTTCTTTCTTTAGCCAAAATGACCTAATAGGTAATAATACCGGAAGACATATTTGTATTGTTTTTGCTGTTTTTGTGGACAACGAAAAATTTACAGACCAAAATGTCTCAAAATTTTTGCAAAATTTCCGATTTTTGTCCAAGGCATGAACTAACAATCCTGAAAATTTGCAATCCAAAACCAACTTCTATATTTTTCTTTCTCTATCCAAAATATCTCAAAAGAACACTATTGCGTCTTTTACTTCACAGTTTACGTTTAGGCACCCCCCAAATGTCATGGTTGCATATGGCAGAGTCGGCACTCAAAGTCCGGCGTTTCAACATTTTGTCCGCCTTCTCACAGATCCGTTCATTTACATTCGCTCTCTTGAACTTACATCTCACAGCCACTGGACATGGGTGACTTTTTTTGCGATCTGACGTGCCCTCTGTTATTTGCAGGGACGTCGATGCAACATCTAGCATCATAGGATTTTTGCAGGTTTGTTACTTTTTTAATGGAGTCGAATTTTCGATTTTAGACACTAAAAAAGTGGCTTTTTCCTAAAAATCATTTTTTGAGAATTTGACTCTTGACATCGGAAAAAATGCTGAGACTTATAGGAAGTGGTCTTTTCGGTAGGCTGAATCCGAAAATGGAGTCGGATTTTCGATTTTAGACACTAAAAAAGTGGCTTTTTCCTAAAAATCCATTTTTTGAGAATTTGACTCTTGACATCGGAAAAAATGCTGAGACTTATAGGAAATGGTCTTTTCGGTACACTGAATCTTTCTGAAATTTTCTTGTTAATATAACCTATTCAGATGTTCATGAATCTCCAGCGCGGCGATGAACACCAATTGGTTCAGTGTATTGAGAGCGTGCAGATGGTGAATTGGAGCCGAGTCGCCAATTTCGCGGCGCGCAATGGACCAATAGTGCCTCATAATGTGGCCAACGGCACAGATGTCGACTTAGCCTTTGAGTTCGTCAATAACGATGTCGGAAAGAAATTGCAACTTACCATCAGCCGTATGGGTATCAAAGCATATATTTTATTGAATGTTGTCGATGTTTAATGTATTTGTAAAAATTTCTTTATATGGATATGTTAAAATGGCAATAGGAAAAACATATGATTAGGTTATGAGTGTCTTACTGAAGATGCCTCACCTCATAGCCTAAAGTTTAATAGCCGTCTAAGACTGAGAGGCGAAACGGCTATTATTGTTTAACTAATATTATTATATCAAAATTTTCCTTTTTTCTGCGTTTCTAGAAACGTTATATTATGTTATATATTGTCAATTTGGATTATTTATTCTGTCGCATATTATTTGTCCAATAAAATTTTTCACAAAATCATTTTTTTCTAGTTTACCAGAAACAGGTCTTTTGCCAATTTTCATTATAACATTTCATGGTGAGCAAACAAAGTTTGAGGTCTGTTTGCGCGGCCATACTTGCGCTCTCCGAACCTCAAACTAAATTTAATTTTGGGCCGGTTGCCAAAAATTTCGCTCCCAGAGAGGTAAATGAGCAGGTGTGCCTCGTGAAATTTGGAGAACAGTTGGTCAAGACTGGCCATAGACAGGAGTCATCTGATTGCGAATATATGATCAGACGAGTGTAGTCTTGAGGAGCGCTGCTCGTGACACTCACATTCGCTGAGCAAAACAAAGGTCCCGTGGTGTCCCAACTCACTTCCTGCGCGATTCCACTTCCTGCTCGATCCCACTTCCTGCGCGAACTCACTACCTGCGCGAACTCACTTCCTGTGCCGTTTCTGGGAACTTGTTTACCAAATTTCAGCGCCATTCATCACATTATATGAAATATAGCAGTACTGAAATTCGAAATATATATGGCAAGGTAGCCTACATATTTCATACCGTTCTTGATTTTAACTTGTTATTTCACTTTGTCAGTCAAAAATTAAGGTTTATATGGAAGTGTTTCAATTTGAAGTATTATGAGTATGCTAATTATCGTTTATAAACTATCATAACTAGGGATCGTCCAATCGGAGACTCTCCGAGTCTGAGACCGAATCCAAGATCTGGTCTGGAACTCGGTAAAAATGCCAGATTTGAGGAGTCCGAGACCACTCTCGGATTCGGTCTCGCCAAAAAATTGCGATCCCTAATCATAACCTGGTTATTGGGCATCTTCGTAAAATCCTAGTTATTTGGCGGCAAATTATTGATTGTTTAATGAAAAATAAGATTTTGCGGGAAAATTTCTACTTTTTCTCCCGTTTCGAACAAATGTTTGAAGTAGTGTTATAAATCTGTTTCTGTACCAGAATCCGAAATGGTCTCAAATTGGCCCGTTATCAGTTGCCTGAAATATTTAAGCTTTGATGATTTGCCCAAGTTCACCTTTAATTACCGTTTTCTCTGCCAAACTACACTGCCGTTATATGAAATTTTCATATAAGAGTACCCTGTTTGAGATATAGTGTCTCGGAACAGTAGATGTCGATACGCTAAAACATGAGCATCAGGGCTGGGAACTTTGATCGCGGGTCCGATCCGATCCAAAATTTTTTCCCAAAAATGGCTATTTTTCAAAATTTTTCCCAAATCATCTAAGTTTGCTGTTTATGCCTAAAAATGGGTAAAATTTGCACGTTTTTGGTAAATTATGGCAAAAATAATGTTTTTTCACGAAATTGTGCAATTTTACTATTTTTTACTCAATTTTGCTAAATTAAGAAAAAATTGAAAAACAGTGAAGAAATAATGTAAAAAGAGCGCAGCAGGCGAAAATTATTCGATTTTTGGCGGTTTTCATATAAAAATTTGCACTATTTATAAAAATACATGGAGGGGAAATGGTAACCAAATAGCGCCGCAGGCAAAAATTTTTTAATTTTGGAATGGGGGTTCATTAAAAAAATCTAAAATTTTTCCCGGGCGCGCCCTATCGGGCACGGCCGGCGGGTATTTAAATTTGAATCCGCGGCCGAGTGCATTCTTAGGGGTGCTTGGATCGGAAATGACCAAAAATACCGATCCGATCCGAACCCCGAAAAACCCGATATTTCCGATCCGATTTCCCAGCCCTGATGAGCATCCAAACGATGCTATGAACAAACCGTGTTTACTATTTACTAAACAAGGCTAAGAAACTTTTCCGTAGGCAATCGCTTTAGGAGAAATTCATTTTGAACGTGTGGACGTTCTACTTTCGTGGAACTCTTATATATATCAAGGAAGCATAACACATTATTCTCTGTTTAATTATTTTACACCTTGTCCGTAAAAAATCCCGGATGTGGCTAATTTTTTATTCATTCACATTTTTCAGACACACAATGAACGCACACATATTTATTTTGATAACAGTTTTCTTTCTAACAAACTTTGGTCATATCGAATGCGAGCCTGACGATGCCCTGGTGGCGATAAAAGAGGACGCTGACCCTAATAATCCCCCTCGTGTGTATTACTACTGTAAGAAGCGAGCTATGCTTTGGAAGGTTTATCAGATACATGCCGCGAATGCGTCCCAAATGGGTTTATACACGAGCTTTACTAAGGGCTGGTTTGATCCGAGATCAGGCATGGGATACCTTTACTATAATTCCTTGTAAGTTTACTTGTTTGGTCATGAACGAAAACATTGTTTTAGAGTTTGTTCACTTTAAATATGCCAGAACGGGAATTACAAAAAAAAATTAAATTTGGAAAACTACTCTAGGGTTTTGAATTGAATCCGAAAAAGTTGTTAGTCTCAATATCCTGACTTTTTTGGGCAGTTCGCGCCAGGAAATGTATTTTTATAGAAATTTTAAGAGTACGCTGCGTCCGAATTTTACTTAAGTTTTTGCTTGGCTCTACAGCGAAGGTTTTGATTTTCCAAAAAATTGAAAACTCAATCTGATTAAAAATCGCGTCAGAATAAGAAACTAATTTTTTCTGATTCAGCCCATCCAAATGACTCTGAAAATGTGATTTTCCAAAACTACCAATAAAAGCTATAAATAATGAATATGGACGTGTGAGAAAGAGAGGGTTCTTATATCTAAAATTGTGCGAAATACTAAAGGACTCCCCTTTTGTATTTTTCTAAATTTCACGATTCCTAAAATGTCAAGAATTAAAAGAATTTCAGCAGACATTTTAAATCTAAATTTACTAATAATTTTGATATTTTGCACAATTTGCCCAAAATTTTACAAAAATTGCCAAAATGATGATTAGCGAAAAATTTGTTTGCAAGAATGTTTTGCCAATGGTTTTGTAAATGGCCTTTGAATTGGCATTCTATCGAACAGAAATTTTTGAGAAAAGTAATTACCAAGTTACGATTTCAGCGACCATATCTATAATTTCGTGTATGCATCCATAATTGAAGCGGCAACGCAATTGGCCGTTTACCCGAAAACGCTGACACATATCAATCAAGTCACCGGTGAGTATAATTTTTCGTAGATTTATTCCGCTAAATTACTGTAGAAAACTTGCATATAATTAGATTAATATTTAAGAGTATTATTTCATAAAATGTAATTATTAAAATAAATAAATTATTAGAATAAAATGTTAAATTTTCCTTGATTTCAGTTGGATACTTCGTCTATCAAAATCAGGTGTCAAGCAAGGCCATCATTGTCAAGGAGGTGCTAATCCCGTAATGATGTTATACTTTATTATACGAAACACAAAGCTTTTCACATCGCATCAAAGATCATGAGAATTGATCTTTGAACTTTAATGCCTTAGCGTTACTGTCTTGTGTTTTAAAGGAAGAGCAATTCAGCAAGTTGTTCGTTTAATTTCTGATATTGTCAAAAAGGCGTGGCAGCTTTAAAGTAGGAATTTCTAGTTATATTTCCCTCCAGAGAATTACTGTACATTATTCATCGCTTCTTCTTTTTCTTTTTTTCCAAAAACCCCCAAAAATTCCAATTTTTGAGGATCGAAAATCGGGATTTTTCGAAAATCTGAAAAAAATTTGAAATTTAGATAAAAATTTTGCTGGAAAATTGAATTTTTGGTGTGAAATTGAAGAATTTTCTCCGGCCGCCGCCAATGGCGGCGGCCGGAAAAAAATTTTTGAAAATCAATAGGGGGTACCCTTTTGGCACTTTTGAGGCCTGACCCCCAAAATGTGCCGGATTAGAGAGGGACGGATTAGAGAGGGTCGACTGTACAACAAGAGAACTCCAATTTGAAATGCCGCCACGCTATTTTGACAATATCACAAATGAAACGCTTTTGCTGAATCGATATTCCTTTCAAATCGAGGGTTAATATAAAGTTACAAAAGAATAACGGTATTCAAATATGTCACAAATGTTAATGACTCATTTTCAGAGGCAAGCCTGGCATAGCTGGTTCGAGTTTGTTTGGCAAAAAGCCAAAAACTGAATATCACAACTACTCAAAAGTCACACCTATTCCACTACAAGGATCTGTGACTGCTAGCATCACTCCAACAATGCCCGTCCCCATCACACCACAGAGCGTGGCGGGACCACTTCCTGAGGACAACGCGGACGCTCAGACGGTAGTCGGGGAGCAATCGCCGTCTCTACGATCAAAATCTCGATCCATGACCAGCTCCGATTCCCAGACGATTCTACCGGTACCACCTCCAGGCCAGCCAAGGTCTCCATCAATGTCCCCATCTCGAGCTTCACGTCACACAGGACGCTCACATACCTCGCGCAGTCTATCGTCCAGCGCTAGCTCCAGTGAAAGCCGCAAGACAAAGAATAGCTACCATTCATTCTCAGCTTTGCCTCCAGGTGAACAATACAAATTAAAAGTACAGAATGGTGGCTCGATCTATTCGCAACAAGGATGAGTGTGTTAGATTTTTTTGTTACATCATGTACAATACATGTAGCATTCTACCGTAACCTTTCTTATTGTAACCGGCTATTGTTGTGTCTATAGACTATAATGTATTTGCTTTTCCAGTATATATGTGGTGAATTCACCATTACCGTTATAATCTATTACTAAATTGGCAAATAAATTATCTTTTGATTTGTCATCATTTTTTAGTATCAGCACTCGAATTTTCATCTTCCAGTACACCTATTACTAGGAAACATCGTCACCGGCTACGGAACGATTCATCACCTGGGACTATTCAACACCTGACTATTCGTCACCCAGAGAGAAAATCCCATATTTGGCATCTCGCGCAGGAAAGAACAAAGTTGCTTAGAATCGAATGCTAAGCAATTTTGTTTTTGGTTCCTCTGCGCTAGATGCTCAAATAAGTAAACTGGCCAGCTGGTCCCTACTGCTTAAAGCGGAATTTTTTGTACAACTGTTTTCGGGTGCAGGGACTCCGAATCCGGGATCAGATTTGACTTTTGGGGTACCAAAGGAGTACAAAAAATTACTGCTGCTACATTCCGCGATGATACATTCTTACAAATGAACAGTACTTGGGTTACTGTAAAACCTATATGGTAGCAAGTTTTACTAACAGATCTCGATACAAGAACATCTTTGAAAAATTGACATCAATGAAATGTCATAACCGAAGAATTTTTTTTGAATGAGTTCCTTGTCATATTCGAATCATTTCCATCAAAGGTTTCACCTAGCTTCGCCTTCTAGGGACTTTTGCAACCAGATGCTCCAAAGTCATATACCTAGACAATCATATTAAAAGCATAAAAAGTCTCACAAATATTATCAAAATATCTCATACGTTTTTCCCGAAATAGACCTGATGATCTGTCACGCAGGTTGACA
>JAKKPZ010000653.1:0-22520 GCA_022814885.1 Ditylenchus destructor | reverse complement strand
GAAGTCTTTAATAAATCAACATAGTATCCGATCGGATACACTGGGAATTGAAGGGTTAAAATTTATTTCCAGACTTATTTTTATTGTTGGTATATATTTTAAGAATGGAAAATTGAAATTTCCTTCATAGATTAGTGTTTATCAATTACGTCAAAACAGATTATTTTCAGTTCGCTTCGTAAATTGGCTCGCCAAGGTGGTTTGAAAGCGGAGACATTCATTCCTGGATTTCACAAGCTGGCAAAATCTAACGCTGCTGTTTGGCCATATCCATGTCCCAGACCGCTCTTCGACAACTGCTGGCGTTATTTAACCGTAAACTGCAACTCGCTTCACGCTGTAGCACTTCAATTCCGAATAATGTATGCGTGTATTCGCTGGGCAGACCTCAATCCTGACGAAGACGACGAGGATCCGAGAATTTGGTCACATCATACGGACTATGACGAAGTGAGGACAGTGATCGGTCACAAGGAACACCCGCCAGGTATTTCGCTTCATTCCTTTGATGCGTATATTGTAAAAGATTTTCTATATGAAAACTATATATTGAAATAAGGAAACTTCAATATTTCGGCGCAGCCGTTAAATATACAAATGTCTAGCATACATTTTCTTATATATTTTATAATTCTAGATGGATACTATGAACAATATCGGATCCAAGTGAAACAATACAATTTGGACGACCCATTTGGCGATGAATCCGATGAACATCGATCCGCAGCCCGTTCCTCAACGAGAAACAAAAGTCGCAAACGGACGCCTCAGACTAAGAAAAAGGTGCCGCCGGCGAACCGTCGTTGCAGCGCTGTTCATGAACGTATGATTGATGGAGTCGAACTGAAACTTTACGAAATCAAGCAGTATTGGCAACAATATTTCGATAATAGGAAGTTTCCAACACTGACTACAGCTGAGGCCAGAAGGGTAAATCAGCGTCCGCAGGTTATCATACAGCGCATTCTGCCGAGGGAATACCCGTCAAACGGACAGCCAGTGCCCAGGCCACAACCTCCAGTGGTGCAACGCCCGATAAGCAACATCGTTCATTTCCAGGCTCCTCCCTTGTCTATGAATAGTTTTCGATCTTCGCAAAATCGACCTAATGTACAGGTACGTCTTCTAATTAAATATTATGATTGATCTTTAGAAAGTCAGCTTCAGATTTGGATAGTATGTATAATTTTTTGTTTTAAAGCGGCCCAATATTTGTTTTTGATGTTAGAAATAATATTTGTCGTTCTTTTTAGTTGTGGTATACTATAATTCCATAATAAAGCCCCATAACCGTCTGCCCGTTCCAGACAATTCTAGTAGAAGTTCTGCGCAGCAATTTTCAACCCGCTAAAACACGAATTTAAATTAAATATTAGCATTGGCTTATATCCCTCTGTCGATCTGCCAAGTAACCAAATATGGCCAGAGCAAAAATCTTGACTGGAAATAGCCTGGAGGCGCACGGTAAAAGCCCCCCCCCCGGTAAAAGATGCCAGAATAAAAGCAAGAAGAGTATTTGTAAAATATCAATAGACAAAAGTTTAATTTGGAAAATTGAAAATAAAACAGTAGAAAAACTTGTTCTAAGAAAGTTTCTAACCATTGTTGAAAATGCGCAGCAAGAAAAGAAAAATGGTTAGAGATAGTGAGAACACCAACACTTTTCAAACTTCACGACCAAAATCCGCGTTAATCTCAGACTTATCTCGGACTAATCTCGGAATTTTTCAAAAAAAATTTTGACCACTTTAGAACTCTTTTATGAAAATTATGGGGGGGGGCTTTTACCGGGGGGGCTTTTACCGGGGGGGGGCTTTTACCGTACCCCAGCCTGGAATGGTCAGACCGAACATGTGCTTTATTAGGGTCATTACTAGGGTGCGGATTTCCCGGACATGTCCGGGAATGTCCGGAAATGTCCGATTTTGCGACTTCTATCAAAATTTTCGGACATGAAATCAATAGGGGGGACCCTATTGATTTTTTTTCGAAAATTATTTTTCAAACCATTTTTCCCCATGGTTTTTTAGCAAAAAAATTTTTTCAGAATTTTTTGCCAAAAAAACCATGGGGGACCCTATGGTTTGAAAAATCATTTCCGGAAAAAAAATTTTTGCCAAAAAAATCAATAGGGTCCCCCCTATTGATTTAGCAATTTTACTTGTCCGATTTTGTGCCCGAAAATGGCTTTTTTCATGTCCGGAAATATGTCCGAAAATAGCATTTTTCATGTCCGGAAAATCCGCACCCTAGTCATTACCGTATACCAAATCTTAAAAATAACGTCAAGTTCGGATTCCTTGCATAAAAACTATTGGAATCAAATTTGGAAAATTACAGCCACACGTAATTTTTTGCATCAAATTCTGCGCTCAGTCCAAAAATTACGAAAAACTTAATACAATATTCAATTTTAGTTGTTTCGCCAACCCCTCCCGCCGCACTATACGAATGGGCGTGCTCCTCTCCAGCGAGTGCAAGACATATCGCCAAGTCGTGTGCTGCAAGTGGAACATCTCGATTTGTCCGCTACCTAGGCAACCTCTCAAATTATCAAAGGTCGTCGCCACCTTGACCTGAACAATAACTACATCATTTCATATGCAACACTTATGAGACTCTCGTTGACCGGTATTTGTGCTATGTTTGAAGTTTTATGTGCCAGAATATTCTTATTGATGACAAAGACAATGGCACAAACAATGCACAAAATATTTTCTTGAAATTTGTCCGATTGTAATTATTTTTTGTTTTATGTAAAGAATGAAGAAATTTATTGATCTGAAAACTTTTGCTTAAGCATTCGAGAGTATTAAAATAGTTCAGTGCACATTTCAAAATTAGATACAACCAAGAGCGGAATTTGTTACGCTGACGCCATAATTTCTCAGGCAAGTTTATTTTCACAAAGACTCAAAACAAATTATTATTTTGAAGCCTTAAATTTCCTCCTTCCCGAATTTTGTTCTCTGTCCTCCAAAAGGCGGCGTTAGTGCATTATTTTCCTCACTGGCTTTCGAAAGACGAGAATGGATCTGATCTCTGGTCTCTTATTCAGCCCGCCTCTAACTCGGTGGAAAACAAGAGGCGTAAACAATGCCGCGGTGGGATTTCATTCGAATGCATTCCCTTTATAAGTGCGTTTTTGGGATATTTGCGTGAAATATTTGTATGTAAACAGCCGTAAATACTGGTATCATTCTCGAAGAAATAATCGAAGAAAATTCATATTAACTATCGATAATTCGCAACTTTTGCAATGGTTTCCGCAACAGTTTTGGGGGTGAAAATTCATGTAAGTAAATTTTTATTTATATAAGTTTTGAACAGACAGTTATTTCAACAAAAGCCAAAAATGTACAATTTATTGATAATGGATACCGTTTGACCTCTAATAGTTCAATAATCCAAAATTTAACCAAGGACCAATTTGAAGAAGAGTCAGTGAAAAGTATCATACAAATAAAGATTGTCGCTCCTTTTTCCGTGGCTTAACTTTTTTGGTAACATAAAATTTTGACACAAACTTTATAGCATTATTTTGTCACTAAATCATTTTTCTTGTTACCAAAATACTTTTTGTAGTATGAAATGTTGAAATTAGTGCAAGAAGGAAATGTGAGTTTTAACATCGAAAGTATTGAATTTAATTTATTGACAAGCATTTACAATTTTTGCTTTAGCATTGGGCCTACGCGGTGACGTTGCTCCTGTTCTTGAGATGCGTTCTGGATGCTGTGCTCGGATTTACCTGGAATATTTTGCTGTTAGTCTGCGCATTCTTGACCACCATGATTTTGCTCATCGCACTCGGAGCACTATCAAATCACGGCACAGGTGTATACCGAGTCTTCTTCGTGTTTTACGTAAGCCTTTTAAGGATATAAAAAATGCCTCAGGCGATGTTTCGCTTTTCGGATAAGGACATAATAAGTAAGAAATAGTAATAAAGTGCAATAGAAAAGCTCTGAATACCGATTTTGTTAATTTTTTTATTATTCCGACAGATTTAAGAAGGCTCGACTTGATATTATTTTTTTCCAATTTCGAATAACGGATTCATTACTCAAATTCAATACCAAAATAAAAAATTCGCTAACCGTTTTATGTTTTACAGTTCCTTCGACTAACTGCGACATTTTTCGCCTTGCTCATTGGATTGATTCTGCTGAGAACTGGACGAGCCGCTGCAGGTAATATTGTAAAAGTGCTTCTTCAAAGTATCTAAAATATTAAAGTGCGGTAATTTTTTCTAAGGAATTTGAGCGGTATCCGAGCGAAACTTTTCCGTACCGAAATTGATTTTTGTACAAAAATGGTTCTAAAAGGTAAACGTTAACATGCGACCGTAAACGGAATCTCAAAAAAATCGAGACGAACAACCTATTACGAGAGTAAAGTTCTCCAGAAAAGTTTCGGCCGTCCATAGGCGAAATCTTTTGAGTTGATCTTTGATCCCTTAATTTGCTGGTGGTTTAATTGGGGTAAAAAAATTCTGGACAAATTCGAGAAATATTTAACAGGAATTAAAAATATTTATTGATTATTTTTATCCAATTTTCTTCAGATTTTGGATACAACACTGGAATTGTGAACCGAGAACAGAGCCCAATAGGTTATTATATCGAGACTGAACACGATTTCTGGCAGACTTACATCTACTTTGGCTTCGTCTTCTTCGTCATCGAGCTGCTCTACGCTCTAATCATGTTCCGCGCATATTACTGTGACAAAGCTCGCCGAATTGATGCGCGAAATCAGAAAACCACTGGAAACTTCGCCTTCTCATTCTCCGGAGCTAGTGCGCCCCCAGGCAATACTGGAGGTATTCCGCCGCCATATTACCCCCAAGCGAATGCGGAGCCTTTGGTGCCCAAAGCCGATCCATATTTCGCAAAAATCCACACCGACGTTTGAATTCAATGACTCATTTCGTGATTCGATCTCAGTTTTGTCTCAATCTTGTCCTATGAGTATTGGTTTTATTTTATTTTTGATAAGTTTTGTACTTTAATTATATTGATCTCTTTTTTCTGTGTAGCATAGCATGAGATGTCTCATATCCATTCGATTGTGCGTGAAAATGTGTTTGTGTAATGTGTAATCTGAAATAAAAATTACTAATAAATTATTTAGACGCGGTGTTGTTACCAATAGCTTTGATAAAACATTGCAACTGATATTGTCTATAATAATTATATAAATAAAGAAAAAATCTTTCCCCTAGTATTTCAGTACTGTCATTTCGGACCGTGAGATTTTGGGGTCATTCTTATATGATTAGTATTACCGTAACATTCAATCTAATGTTCACATTTCAAATTGCAGTTATTTGGAAAATGAGAAACTCTGATGGCAGGCTAATTTTCATGAACATATTGCCATTTATCAGAAGAGAGTGAAAAAGCCGCGTTTTTCAATTGCGCTTGCTCCGCTCAATCTGGTGAGGGAAAAATAGGAAGTTAGCGAGTTCGACAATACTGAAATGTAAATATGAATGAGACTATGTTCCTAATACATCGTATACAGGGTGTACAGAAAAAAAAACCATAGCACTTCAAGTCCCCGTAAAATAGCGATATTGACGCGATACGGTGAACGGTCTTCTGTATATTTGTCGGGAGACTTCTACGCGTCTAACAAAAAAACGATCACCCCAAAATCATGTCGGAAACCTAAAAATCTGAGGGGTCAAAAATCGCAAAAATCGCTGTTTTTGGTGGGTTTTTGGGGTAAAACTGAAAAATCGCGAACATGCAGGCAAATCGTCTCAGACGACCATACCGCTGACGAAAAAGTTGTTCAGTGAGTCGAATACTACCCGAAAACACAATTTCAGCGAGAAAAAAATTTTCAATTTTTTCGAATCCATGAGGTCCCCCCTATGGTTAGAAAAATCGATTTTTGTACCATAGGGGGACCTCATGGATTCGAAAAAATTGAAAATTTTTTTCTCGCTGAAATTGTGTTTTTCGGGTAGCATTCGACCAACTGAACAACTTTTTCTTCAGCGGTATGGTCGTCTGAGACGATTCGCCTGCGGGTTCGCGATTTTTTAGTTTTACCCCAAAAAACCCACCAAAAATAGCGATTTTTGCGATTTTTGACCCCTCAGATTTCTAGGTTTCCGACTTGATTTTGGAGTGATCTTTTTTATTAGGTCCATACAAGTCTCCTGACAAATATACAGAAGACCGTTCACCGTATCGCGTCAATATCGCTATTTTACGGGGACTTGAAGTGCTATGGTTTTTTTTCTGAACACCCTGTAGTGCTTGCTTTTGATTAATTAATATTCATACATGTTAGCTACATTAGGAATAAATTTAGGGGAAGTTATGATTAAAAAAATTGTGCTTAAACTTGATAACGACATAACAACGAATATTGAAAATAACATTGATCAAACTCAACCATACATATTAGGATAAATCGAATCTGGGAAAAGGCTTGTGATATGGAAAAGAATTGATATCATGGTGTCGGAAAAATTGGTGCCGGAAGGCTAAATTGTTCGCCTAAAGTCTCTCAGTTTTAATATGTCATAGTATTCCAGGAATATATTATAACTGTAGGCATGACAAAATATGTAAGTTAAATAAATGGTTTTATATATTTAAAACTAAGGATTACGGCTTTGTATAATTGTTCCATTTTGTGCCAGTGGTGATGTTATCGAGGTTTTGACTGTATAGTATATTAATCAGGATAATTGAAAAAAATAGTAAACACTTTACATTCGGTACAGTGTCGAGCAAATACACAAATAAGTGCTACAAATATTCTAAATTATGTTTACTAAGTATTCTTTCGGCGCTTAATGGCTTATATTTTATTTATGTTTATGTTATAGTAAAGGTTTATGTTTTGTAACAATACTTCATGACGATTTAAGTTATTATCATTTATCTATGCCAAATAGTTACAAGTCTATGCTAAATATATAACAACAATACATGACAATACTCAGGAGCAGCCGCTCCGAGATCCCCGAAACTCTAGACTGAGGTGGCTGAGGACAGCCGCCAAGGTGAGCCCTACTCTGCACTGGGTCCAAAGGGTACACTTCCAAATGTCCGCCTATTATTTTAATTATTTATTTTATTGATCCGATATTTTATCATGACAATGACTTGGTTATTAATTAAAAATATCCACGAATTCCAGATCCTTCACTATGTGCCTGTACATGCCAACCACACTACTAAACATAAAGTACTCAGGAAGAAATTAGGCGTAAGTTCTTGAATAAATAAGCCTCGATCAACATAATATTGCAGGTAGGCGAAACCCTTGAACATAACGTTCATTTAACAACATGGTCATTTGTATGTGCTTAAATACAATTTTCCAGTAAAAATCATGAGGATAGAAAACTAATGAGTCTAGGTTACTTCGATACAGTGCCGAAGAAATATAAAAAATCTAAATTACGTTTAATAAGTATTTTTTTAGTGTTTAAATGGCTTTTCTTAATGTTTAAGCCTTAATTGTTATTAATTTAAAATAATGTCTGACTGTTATAAACATACTCATGATGTCGCATATTTGGCGAATCTAGAGATTTGGATGTGTATTTACAAAAAAGGCTCTGACTTGCCTTCGTCAATGCTTTAGCCTTCCACTAATTCGATAACTTCATGTGCGAGTTGAAACTCACTGATGGTTCTCTTATCATGGTGACTCGTCAGTGTGACTTATATCGTCCGTTGCCTATTTGTTGGCAAAAATCGTTATATTATTCGCGATGTTGTATGGTTTATTTTTTATGTTGCAGGATGTAGAAAATATTTTAATATTTTCCTATTAAAATTTCAATTTGGTAAATTACTGTTCATAAGTAAATTATTTCCGCTTGCATCATCGGCAACGGTAAAGTGCATTTGTTATTAATACTGCATAATTTAATAACTGAACACGAACCATTAAAAATGTAAGGATGCACTACGGCCAACAAGAATCTTCAACATCGTAATTGAATTGAATGCAAATTTATATATTTTATAGTAAATTAATGGTCGGCAACAAAAGAGCGTGTGTTGAGAAAAATAAGAACAAAACATGTTCTTCTTTTACTTTCTAAGTAAGGCGTTAGACTTGTCGTTGTATGCGACTGTGAATTAGTTTGTGTGGAATTTGTATTTATTGATATACAGGCATTTTTATCCATATGACTGGCTGCAAAGGAAACTCCTCGATTAAAGAACGATTTGTGTACTGTTTTCTGAAAAAGACTCCTTCTAAACATGGAATGTCAACTCGCCCTGATTAATATATATGTTGCAGTTAATACTGACGCTCAGTTAATACTGACGCTAACTAGTTAATACTGACGCTAACTGAAAAGTCAGTTAATACTGACGCTAACTAGTTAATATTGACGCTAACTAGTTAATACTGACGCTGATTGGTGTTTTTATCACCTGTACGTCATAAGTGATACGTTCTTTGATGAAATGCGTATTTTTTTGTAAATATTATTCCAGTCCCCGCGGTCGATCGCGCCAAGACTGATCCTCGAAATTTGCTGGGAGTCGTCATGGCTGCGGATGATGGCTTCTACAGCATCGGAACAGGAGTCGGAATCCTCAAAGATAAATACACTCGGAATCAGATCGACCCATGCTCGTCACAACACGTCACAATGGAAAGCGTCCCGGATAAGGAAATATCGCTGCGCTCTGCAGTCGGGGCTGATTCGCTCAGTGGCACGCAAGGACCTGTGCATTGCAGTTGTTTCCGAGGCTGTAAAACCGGCAAATGTACATGCAAGTCTCTCGGACGTCTCTGCAACAGTCGATGCCATAACAGTACCAGTTGCAAAAACAAATAATTTATTGTACACATTGTTATTCATGTAAAAAATAGGTGAAAATAAATTATGTTTGATTTTATTGAAACAAATATTAATCGGCGTCAGTATTAACTAGTTAGCGTCAGTATTAACTAGTTAGCGTCAGTATTAACTAGTTAGCGTCAGTATTAACTGAGCGTCAGTATTAACTGCAACATATATATATATATATATAGCCTGACATTCTTTGGTAGAATCACGCGTAAATGCAAATTTGAGTCTGAAAGTTGATAGAGGATTGAGCCGTTTGTGTGGTCCAGCGTCTGAGTATTGGCAAGTTGCTATTCCTTTGAATGACGTGATTACTTCCTGATTTTTCATGTCACCTTCTCTTCAGAAAAGGTTTGGACGAAGAATGGACGCTTCTAGAACTTTTATTCAAGACCGGAATAGTATTCTCCAAAAGCGATGGCACGTAGCTCGATTTGAGTGAGATATGCTGGTAATGAGATGTCTTTATGAGGGAACTAAAACTTAAACTGTGTCCACAATTTATAGAGTCAAACGGAAATCTGCACAGTAAATAGAAAGATTCCATCCAAACATGTTTTCTGGCTAAATGCTACACAAAAAGTACCGATTGGGACCGCCACGCATTTAATTTCCTACTTATAGTGCAGATTTCCGTTTGATTCTATAAATTGTGGACACAGTTTACACACAACCCAATGGTAATTCATGAATAAAATAAGCGGCATAAAATAATAAGCAGTTTTATCTAACTATTATGGTTAGCTGACTAATTAGCAAGTCTCATAACGCCATGAGCGATTTTGAAGAGATATCTAAGAGCAACGGCGATCAAGTTGCTCGAATACGTAACAAGGAATTACTATAAATAATTGTTTAAGCGTGTCATGCTTTAATAACTACTTTCATAAAGCTTGTGTTAACATGACGTTGCAACCTCCTTGTATTATGGTGTAATCCGGTTACATTCGGAAAATAGATTACTAACGAGTAAATAATAAAAATTTGTTAATAAAAACAAATGGGTTTTAATTGACATACACAATCATTCGTATTTTTCGAGGTTAAATCAGGACTCGACTGTATTACTGATTGAGCTGATAATCACTAGCCGACTATTTCAACACTATTCTATATAAGCCACTTTCTCATGTCACAGACAGGGTCCAAATTATCAAGCGATAACTGATTATAATTGACTCTGGTGCATTATGGGGAAATTCGATAAATGCAAAGGAAGGCTTCATCGAAGCTTTATCGAAGTTTTCTAGTAAGCGCGAATCGCCGGCCACTATTTTCTGCTGTTTCCCAGCTGCGCGCATTCGTTGTTGTCTTTCCAACGAGGGAAACGAATGCGCGCAGCTGGGAAAGAACAGGAAATAGTGGCCGGCGATTCGCGCTTGCTAGAAAACTTCGATAAAGCTTCGATGAAGCCTTCCTTTGCATTTATCGAATTTCCCCACCATGCTCTGGTGTAGCTTTAGACCGAGCTTTAAACCGAGCTTTTGGAAAAAGTAGATGTTTTTTCCATTGAAGTTGAAAACTTTTTTTGACAGAATGGTAGAACAGCCGAAGTTACACAACTTTTGATTTGGGACATTCTCGGTTTGCAACAAAATAACAACGTTATTAACCAAAGCTCGAATGGCAAAAGCTCGATTTTTTTCTCTAACCAAAAAGTGTATGTTGGGAGAATTGATTTTTCTCTGTTGTTTACAAAGTGACGTCATCGGGATTTTTTGCTCCTTTTTAGACAACTAAATTATCTAGGTTAACGTTTCTTTAGATTTTCCAACTTCCCTTAAAAAAAATTGAAAAATTGCCGAAATTCGCCAAAAATGCGACGAGAGAGTGCGCCGATCCCTAATAATAAATTACTGGCAGATAAATTGACTGAGAGAATTTATGTCTTCTTGCACTTTCAATAAACGCAATTACTTTTTTATCCATTATAATTTGTGATTCCATAAATAGATTATTAAAATGTAGAAAATTAATGGTAAATAATCAAATAAACATTTATAACTGTTAAGACATCATGAACTCAATATCTTGCTCGTTGAGCTTACAGTGTTCCCCGTTTGATGCATAAGTCATTTCTCGGGTAAAAATAACACATGTAATATTTTAACAAGAAAATGCCAGGTCAAACATTGCATTGAATTATAACGCAGCTGTTCAGCTAAAAATCAGTTAAAGTTATTATTTGTTTGGTAATTTTTATTTAAAGAAAGCTGAGATAGAATTAAGTCATTTATTAATATTCGTTTATATTTATCATTTTTATGTCGAAATTGGTATGAATTTGTTAGAACACTTTTCGCAAAGTTTAATTGAGGCTGTAATTTTTATTTAAAGAAAGCTGAGATAGAATTAAGTCATTTATTAATATTCGTTTATATTTATCATTTTTATGTCGAAATTGGTATCAATTTGTTAGAACTTTTCGCAAAGTTTAATTGATGCTGTAAGCTTTATACCAAAAACGTAAATAACAATGACGACGCAATTTATTTTCTAAATTTTACGTTGACACAAAATAAAATTTTTCTGTTGTTACACAAATAAATTCACATTCATATGCCAAGTGTACATGTTAACCGTTAAAGCCATATCATTCCGCACATCGGAAATAGTCCTGGTATAGACTTCGAGTATGCCAATGGCGCGTAATAACTTATCAATAAAATTGTCAGCATACAATTTACTAGGGGTCCAGTACTGGCTACGCCAGTAGCAGAGTGCACCTTCATCCCAACTCTCTTCCCTCAAAGGGTTGTTCGGGGGTAACTTTTTTGGGGCTAGTCCGGGATGAGGGCCTTCGGCCCTCATCCCGGACGTGGGGCCATGGGTCCTGGAAGGGTTGTTCGAGAGTAACTTTGTTGGGGCTAGTTTTTTGGGGATAGTGCTTATTTCTCCGGGAATCGGCCCTCATCCCGGGGAAATAAGTACCGGTAAGAATGACCCTTCCGAAAAATTTTGTCTAAAATTTGTCTAAATTTAGCTAAGTTTTGACCTCAAATTCGGCTTCGCCACAAAAAATTACTCTAAAAAGGAGCCTTTCAAAATTAAGCTCCCCTAAGAATGCACCTCTGAAAAATCAATTAAGAAAGAATTGCTTCGTTGCAGCGGTTGTTTATGTTGATGGAGACACTTGCTGCACACGACATATTTTTATCCATAACCCATTCGATCTTCTCGTCAATCGCCAGGAATAATAAACAGAACAAACGGCAACATTGAGGAAAGCTAAGGTGATAAATAGCTGACCGACATAAACTAAAATTGTTACGCCGGTGATCTATAAATTGATTCATTTGGTACCAAAACTCAATTTCTAACACCCGGATGCCGACCAGGGCTGGGAACTTTGATCGCGGGTCCGATCCGATCCTCAGTGACCCCCAATCCGATCCGATCCGGAGCCCAAAAAAACCGATATTTCCGATCCGATCCAAAATTTTTCACCAAATTTGGCTGTTTTTCAAAACTTTCCCAAATCACCTAAGTTTGCTGTTTATGCCCAAAAATGGGTAAAATTTGCAAGTTTTTGGTAAAATATGGAAAAATTAATGTTTTTTCATGAAATTGTACAATTTTTCTATTTTTTACTCAATTTTGCTAAATTAAGAAAAAATTTGGAAAGAACACTTTTCTCAGGCAAAATTTTTCGCGGTAGCGAAAATTTTTGCAATTTTCGGCGTTTTTAGCTCAAAAACAGTAGTTTTGGTTACTAAAAACGACAATTGCCGTTCAATAACAACGGGTAAATAAAGAAAAATTAGCGCCGCAGGCGAAAATTATTCTATTTTTGGCGATTTTCATATAAAAATTTGCACTATGTTTATAAATACTTGGAGGAGAATTGGTATCCAAATAGCGCCGCAGGCGAAAATTTTCTCATTTTGGAATGGTGGTTCATTAAAATTTTCTAAAATTTTTCCCGGCCGCGCCCTATCGGGCACGGCCGGCGGGAATATAAAATTTGAATCCGCCGAGTGCATTCTTAGGGGTGCTTGGTTCGGATCGGAAAATGGCCAAAAAAACCGATCCGATCCGAACCCCAAAAAACCGATATTTCCGATCCGATCCGATCTCCCAGCCCTGATACCGACGTCGCGTAACAGCTTGTATGCCAAGTTGTAGTTGCAGAAAATTTTGAATCTACCAGAACATGGGAAAGAAGGTTATTAAGAGTTATTTTCTATACATTGTATCTATAATTTTGTATTTCATAACCAAACTGTGACAGAAAACGCCCCATATCGGTTTTCCTTTTTTCTGGATTCTGGTACAGCTCGAAATTCACCATAATTTCCACCCATAAGTTCGTGTCGCCATCCGGGTATAACGCAAAGCTTACAATAGCTTTACATTATTGGCGCTTGATGAAACATTTTCGAAATTAATTTCCATTGGGTTTTTTACAGCCTAATGAAAATCTGTAAACCTAATTTCCTTAATTCAACGGGTTGTGTCACTCCGCCCGATGTGATTAACATGGCGCTTGTTTGCATCAGACTACCGTATTATCTGTAATTACTACCCTGGGAGAACTACTACAAGGCATACGGTATATTGTTTTCTCTGACCATTAGATGTAATTTGTTTTGTACAGTTTTTGATAAAAAAATGTTTTAAACAGCCCATTTTATCAGGTTTATGACTGACATAGTGAAAATACCTCCGAAAATGGATACTAAGAATCGCCCAAATTTCGTCAAATGGTCAGAGGAAGCGAAATAGTGTGAAGCCACCAAAAATTGATACAAATGCCTCTATACATATTTGTCGAATGTCTATTCATCGAACAGTCTTCAATAAAGAGCAATATTCGCCAGCTATATTCAAGATACTCCGTACTAGCTGAGGTGGCGCCTCCGGCGCCAACTCAGCTAGTCATGTCCTATTAAGTATGGATATTGATTTCTAGCATGCTAAGTGCAAATTGAACCACTTTTACTGTTTCTTCATGCGAAATATGCTTGTGCTATACTGTAGCATGCATGGAACACTTTTTATCTAGATAACATGCATGGAATACTTTTTATCTAGATAACATGCATGGAATACTTTTTATCTAGATAACATGCATGGAATACTTCACGTCCTGTTAACATGCATGGAACAGTTTTTATCTAGATAACATGCATTGAATACTACATAGTAGTCTATAAAAAATAGCGGTTCTGGCATAGCTATTCACAGAATGCTTATGGTCATGCTTGGTGTTATGTTCCATGGGTCATGTTTGGGAACAGGTTTCCTGGGTTATGCTTAGTGTTATGTTCCCTGGGTCATGCTTAGGTAAAGGTTCCCTGGTCATATTTTGAAAAAAAATTTTTCAATTTTTCATTGACTTTTTCCGACTATTTAGATCATGGGGAGCATTTCTAGATAGGTGCCATTTTCATGTCAAAAATTTTCATTTTTTACCCATGAAAACAGTCACCCTTTAGCGAAAAAAAATTTTTTCCGTGACGCAAATTAAAAAAACGTTACTTTGCATTTAGTTAGGCCCAGACACATAATATTACCCTGGCTAAACATTCCCATCATGCCTAGAACATGCCTAACTCAATTGTGACACATACGCACATACATACATACACTGCGTTAAGAAATTATAGAGGCACTCATAAAAATCGCGTAACTTTTCGATTTGGAAGGGAATGTTTATAAATTCTTTGTTATATAATACCTGTAGATGTCACGAATAGTATCACAAAGAATCAGAACGGCATGTTAAGAATTTACGCGAAAAAATCCGGATTTTGTGAAAAATGACGATTTTCAACTGTTAAGAAATGATAGAGGCACTTTTCATTCATCGAGAAATTACAAAAATCACAGGTGATTGTATGTTATTTGGTATGCGTTTTGTATGCAAATTTTCTGGGCATTCTCATGGCATATAAATTGCCCAGGCATCAAATCAAAAGGTCAAGAAATTTTAGCGCCAATGAAAACATACCCAAAAATGGTCATTTTTTGATAAAAGACCCGCAAAAAGGGCCAGAAAATGTGACTTCGACAAAAACTACCTTTTCCTACCCCTATTTCCCGTCGAGTTGGGTAAGAAATGTGCTCTCAGAAAAACGATATCACCCCAAAAACTTGAGTTTTAGGTGATTTTAAAACAACCTGATTTGCTGAAAAAACTGGGCTTAATTTCAAAATCCCGCCAAATTGGCATTTTTTGGCATTATGCCACAACACAATTTATCTGGCAGCAATCGCAACAAAATTCTGCACAGGATACAGAAAACCGCTTCTTCTCTCATTGCTTAAATCGCGAGATATTCTCGATTGAAGTCCGAAAACTGAAGATTCCATGAGTTTGTATGGAAAAATGGCGAAAAAATAGGCTTTTTTGTGAACTTGAACTTTTACCAAAAATTTAATCCATGTTTTATTTGCGATTTTCAGTGCGGTTTTTTGCATATGGTGCGGAAAAGTCTCTAATTTCTGGACCATTCATCAAAACTTTGACAGAACACCAAAAAGTGCCAATTTTGGCGGTGTTTTTGAAAATGTCTCGAAATCGTCAAAAAATCCATGTGGTCCCCCCTATGGATCGAAAAAAATTTTTGTCGATTTTTTTTGGCCGAAAAAGTGTTTTCTAGGGTAATTTGATGCGCTGATCACGAAAATGACGTTAATTTTTAGATTTTTACACGATTTTTATGAAATTTCGGGTGCCTCTATCATTTCTTAACAGTTGAAAATCGTCATTTTTCACAAAATACGGATTTTTTCCCGTAAATTCTTAGCATGCCGTTCTGATTCTTTCTGATATCGTTGGTGGCATCCACAGGTAGGATTTAAAAAAGAAATTATAAATTTTCGATGAAAAAAAATGAAAAGTTACGCGATTTTTATGGGTGCCTCTATCATTTCTTAACGCAGTGTATATGGACATGGTCCAATTACTATATAGTAGGATAACGTCTTAGCATAGTACTGGAGTACAAATTCCTTCTGACATGTGATCAGCGCATCTAAAACCCAAGAAACCCAAAATATCCCAATAATCATGCTAAACTTTACAAAAACAGCGGAAAACTGAAATACCGTATCCGGTATTATGCCATAGCGTAGTGTGGTGGTACAAATTATTTCAGTTTCGTGATCACTAAATTTTGAAAAAAATCTTTGTAAACTGAAACACTGTACCCCGTATGACGCCATAGCGTACTGCCGTTTTACAAAGTTCATTCAGATTCGTGAACAGAGCCTCAAAAACACCGTTGTACACGAAATCAGCCTATGATCACGTCAGAAAGCCAAAAAAATGGACTACCGTACCACCGTATCATGCATTTTTTAAAAGTCCGGGGTTGAATATTTCTTCGTATTACACTAGGTCTACGCACGTGGGGAATCCCCCGGGGGATTTTGTATATTTCTTATAGTTTAATCACAGCGCTGTACTCTCTCATCCAATCCCCCGAAGAGAAAGCGTTGTAAAGCAGACATAAAACATGTCTTTGTCGACATACATAATGGCATACACAACCAAAATTTGATGTCTATGCGAAAATGCTCTGTACAGAGAAGACAATTTCATTTTTGTTATTCCAAAACAAACTCCTTTGTTCTAGAACACCGAACAAAATCAAATCGATTTGATTTTTCACAATTACACAAAGCGAATCCGCCGGGGATTGGCCGGGGGATTGAGAGAGTATTTTTGTGCAGTAAAAGCGATAGAAAAATACAAAATCCCCTCCCCCTTTCCCCACTTGCATAGACATATCATTAGGGATCAGCATCCAAAGAATTCCATAGTACCAAAACTCAGCGGAAGCCCACGTCAGAAAATCCGAAAACCAGCATACCGTACGCTGTATCACGCATTTTTTTGTAACTCGAAAATTTGGACTCAACATGGAAGAAAACCTATATAGGGTCCAAAATTTCGGCCTATTCCGCTCAATTTTAATAAAATTCCAATGGTGCATCAATCATCACCAGTCCTGTGGTCGGGCGCTCCGCGCCCGACCTTCTCCCTTGGAATGTGAGGGAACTTAGATCAGAGGATACATGTACACAAAATGTTAAATCAGACTTCCGTAAGGAGTCACAAGCCGCTAGTCTAGAGTATTTGTATTCCATTTCAGAAAATTGAGACGCAATATTAAGGAGTAATTTCTGGTGGCCTGAAGGAAAGTTCTTACCACAAGGAACATGAAACTCGCAAACGTCGGAATGACATCCAAAAATATGTCCATGGTTATAGTAAACTTTACGACGTCATTTTTCTATAAATATTACAGTTTTTATTTGGAATATTATTGACACAAAATATTCTTCACTGACTTCTCCAAAAATTTAGCCAAGCATTGAATATCTTCTCCAAAGGGAGGAGTCTGGGACGGCAGCTCCTAGATGATGACGAAAATTCAGCAATTTTGTGTGACTTTGTTATTTATTAAAATCAAAAAATAACTTTTTCACCAAAATTCATATTTTGTTTAAAAATTTAATGTTTTCCGAAATTTCTCAAAAATTTGCGCCAAATTTGGCAACTTTTTAAAAAATTTTCATCGTGCCCGGTCCGGTCTGAAAACTGGACCGGCTGAGAGGTCGGTCCGCTCATCCACCCTTCAAAGTCAATACCACACCCTAGGCTTAAAGCTTTTGTTCCCACCATGATGGGGAAATTCAATAATTTCAAATGAAGGCTTAATTTAAACTAATCGAATTTATTTGCAGAGCAATCCTCCTGTAACCAACCTCTGTTGAAACAAAATTTAACAAAAAATTTCAATTTCAATTTTTTTCGCATTTTAAAAATTTATTAAAAGTTATTAAAAATCATACCAGTTTTTCGCTGTTATTCCGTTTTATTGCAAATAGTAAATAACAACTTCCCAATACGTTCAATCCACCTATGCCAAACTTTGCATAAGTAGGCGCCAACAAGTGATACTTGAGTGTTACGCACAATATAATTTGACAATTGTGCACTAAATTGATTGTTTTAGTCTTCTGTGAGGAAATAAGCAATAAAAAATTACATAAATCTTTGTTTTTCAATGTAAAATATAATGATTTTGAGAGAACGACAACTTATTATTATTTTTTGTAGATTTATAAATTTAGAGGGGAAGGTGATGTAATGAAAACAGTATTGACTAACTGTTTCGACCCTAGTCCTAGACAGCTAGTCACATCGAGTCCCTCTAAGGCGCACTGTGTCAGTGCTAGACGAATAGAATTTCCAACTTTTTCACAGTCCAGGACCCCAAACTCACGAGTACCCCAAAAAAAACCCATGATTTTAGGGGGGGTTATCAATGTCAGAATTGGGGTTGACATACGTGAAAACGTGACATACGTGTGTCACGTAAAAGGGCAAGTACCCCCGTCGGGCCTCGGATCTGGGCGTATGATACGTCAATCGCTTCGTCTCGGCGAGACAAGACGATTGGTACCGGTTCCAGCCTACACTGATGTTCCTATCCTGAGATATGGCTTTCAGGTGGTCCGCGGCGGAGCCGCGGGTGCGTCCTATGGAATTACTAGTACTAAACCAACCTTTCTCAACATCCAGCGGAATTTCTAAGAGTATGTGGAAGGCGAAAAATACACTTGACAATATAAATCATGCTAATGTAAACCATGGAAACCAATTTTCTATACAAGATTTGTAGCGCACTGGAAAGGTTAATGCAAGGCATCTGTCGAGGGTTAACAGTAATGCAGAAAACGTAGATAAAAATCCGTGAATTAGCATCACGAGACCTAACCATAGGCCTAACTATAGGAGAGCGTAAGGTTCGTAATTATGGCCACCTTAAAGAAAATTTGTGTAACTGTGTGTAGAAATTTTGTGAATAAAACGAGGGAAGCGCTGCAGAATTACACAAGCAGATGGATGTTTTCAGCATGGGCTATTCCTTCTTTGTGTGCAGAGCGCTGGCTATGTCTATTAAGAAATATTTTTTGGGAGATAAATGTTTTACGAAATAGCGCACAGCGCTGATTTTTCGTGTGATTAAGAATAGTGGAAGATTACAAGCCATACACAGGGAGGCTTTAAATACAGTCGGACCTCGATATAAGTACACCCTCGATATAAAAACATTTCGGCCCGGTCCCAGCAGAAACCCTATGATTTGTATGGGAGAGACCCTCTATATAAGAACACCCAATCATAAGAACACCCCGATACACTTCGGTCCTGTCCCAAGTGAAAAATCGTATGAAAATGACCCTCGATTTAAGGACACCCCTTTAAAATGGAAGGGAAAATAGCGCCGCGGCGAAAATTTTTGAAAATTTCGAAGGATATTCAAAATGATCAATGTCAATTTTTGGCATACAGCGTAATTTTTAAAAATTTCATTTTCTGAAAAATTTATCAAAAAATTAATAGGGTCCCCCTATGGTTTTTGGTCAAAAAATTATCTTTAAAATTTCTGCCAAAAAACCATAGGGTGGACCCTATGGTTAGAAAAATCATTTTCTGAAAAATTGGTCAAAAATCAATAGGGTCCGCCCTATGGTTTTTTGGCAAAAAATTTAGGTGCAAAATAGGTGTCTTGTTAGATTGTTTTTGTTTCAATAAATTTCGCTTTACCTACAAAATTGTCACACAAAATGTAAAAAATAGCTAAAAAATAAACTAAACTGTCTAAATGTTGTCTATTTATATTAGAAATATGGCATAGTAGCTAAATACACAAGAAAAACAAAAAATTTAGACGATTTTAGGCATTTTTTAAAGGGACCCTCTATATAAGAACACCCTCGATATAGGAATACCTTGGTCCGGTCTCGAGGGATGTTCTTATATCGAGGTCCGATTGTATAGGGAATACGATATACGTTAAAATCAATCCATTACCTCCACCTATTAAAAATTCCATTCGGTACCAAGTAGAAGTTTGTTCTCACTCCCACTACTTTAAATTCATTGAAAACTCTGTTTACTAATGGCTTACCTTTTGCGGACCAAAAGATGATCAAATATATTTGGTAAGGTGCGGCTAACACCGCTCCAAATCCGCGCCTGGACAAAAATATAAAAAATGAATTCGAAATATGGTCTAATTTCGTAGATTTTTTTTGTCAAATTTTGAGCAATAAATTACGTGAAACGTGAAGAATATCGTCGTAACGTGAAACACCGCAGTAGCGATAGAAAAGGCGAGGTTTAAATACCTGGTGTATTCCATTTCATAAGGTATTTTGTTTGTAGAATTCATCAGAATAGCTTGAGACTAGATCGTTTAAGAATAAGGTTAAGCTTTCAATAGGAGAAAAAATAATGCCAGACGTGTTTTTGCATTTCTGTACCAGAATTCACACGGTCGCTACGACATGCTTTCGAAGAACCCCTTTCTTTTATCTTGAAGCGGAATATGTTTTTCTTCCTTATAAATTGTATCTTCACTAGTAGCTGAGAGGGCGCCGTAGTCGCGGCACTAAATTGAATCGTCATTAGTAAGTTAGCCTCTTTTATTTTTGGAAATTATTTTCAAAAACATAAAATTTGAATTCGCGCCAAATATATATGAATCATAGGTTAAAACGTAGCTAACGCTTTGTCATTTATTATTTAAAAAGATCTCGGGATAAGCTTTATTGAAAATAAAAAATACAGTTTACAGTGGAAGAGTTGAAGCTGGAAAAACGGACCGCTACGAAGGCAAACTTTTCTTCGACGTAGTATGTTAAATTCTCCGACCAGTAAAGATTCAAAATGCAAATTCTATTGTAGAGGGAACTGAACGATAGAAAACACTGCAAATAAACTATAGATTGGCGAGAGAATAATACAAAGAAACCCGCCCAGTTTCCATTTCTTGCGTAGACCAAGCATAACTGGAGTATTCTCCGAACGGTAAATTCTCCCACCAGTAAAGACTCAATTGAGTCCAAGCACTCGGAACGACTCAAGTTGAGTTTTCACCACGAACCGACCTATTCTCGTCCCTGATCGTCAGACTCATTTGAGTCATTCACTGTGAAGTGCAGTTGCACCACCGAATAATGAGTCAAAATACAAAGCCATGTCAAAAGAAAGATCAAATACAATAGAAAAATATTTTTGTCTGAATTAAATATTCTTTGCTCAAGGGCTCAAATCAAAATGCTATGATTTGCTCACAATTTTGGTCAAAGCCTTATGTTGGTCAAAGTCAACTTTTGTCAGAGAATTTAAAGGAGTCATCCAATAAAAAATACTTTAAAATTATTTCATCAAAAATAGACTTCCCGGACAGTAGCTCTGTCACCCCATTCAAATTGTCGCGTAAACAAAGTCGCGGCGTGTTTACGATTACGTAATCAAAATAGAAGGAGGAAGAACAAACGTTGGCGTTATGTTTACGCGGCAATGTGAATGGGATGACAGAGCTACTGTCCGGGGACTCTAACATTCTGTCTAAAAAGTATGCATAAAACTGTTGACAGAATAGCGAACAAATGAGATCAATAACAGATAGACAATTAGATAAAACAATTACGATATTTACAAAAACATTTACGAAAATATCCAATGTACATCTGTACTTCTCACTCTTTATTTTTATAAATTACTTTTGCAGTTATGAGTTTATGAGTTGCGATTTTTTAAGGGAAAATATTAATTCTGTAGATAAAAGTCTTAATCAATTAATTCTTGCTTATAAGGTCGAGAGAAGCAATGTTGCTTTTGGGACCGCTGCGCTAGACTTGCACCTGCGCCAGATCTCGACCTCGAAAAACCGCAAAACTACATATTTGGATATCGAGATCTCGCGCAGGTGTGCGTCTCGGCAAAGTTGCGTTTCTCACCCAACTTTTGCCTTGGGACCCCCACGCGAGATGCGCACCTGCGTTAGATCTCGACTTGCTTATTCGGAGTCGTGAGTCGGAACATGGTGGGGAAATTCGGCAAAATCAAAGGAAGTCTTTGCAGAAGCTTGCAGAGGACCATTCCGCTTGGTACCAACCTGATGATCAGATTTTGCATTTAGTTGGGAAAATTTCGAGAAAAATTGAAGTTAAAATTTGCAACTAGTTTTACTGTGCAAATATTCTTCTCAATATTTCTCGAAATTTTCCCGACTAAATGCAAAATCTGATCATGCCATTATATACCAACTTTTAAGCTCTATCCATTGGTACAATCAGATTTTTCCGCTTTTCGTTAAAATCCTGGTATTTGTAAAATATTGTTTAAACAGAGGTTGGTCCCAAGCGGAATGGTCCTCTGCAAGCTTCTGCAAAGACTTCCTTTGATTTTGCCGAATTTCCCCACCATGGTCGGAGCCAATCCCCTTATAAGAGTTTAGTATTAAGCCTAATTGTTTATTGCCTTAGGATCGACTCTAGGTAAAAATAGAAATAGACTAGAGAGTAGGCTAGTATAGGCTTCGAGAACGCCAATGGCACGTTGTACTGATTGTATTGCAAAATACTTCGCTCCAAATCGAAAAATCGGTTGTATTTCGTAACAAACGTGTTTCGCTAAAGCATGAAAATTTTTCTTTACCTTACTAGTTTTAAGCTGTAAGCTATCACGATGGCTGTCTTAAATAGTTTACGTTATTCAGGCTATTCCTTAAATAGCCTAAAAATTTTAGGCTATCGAGTGCCACCCGATCACTTTACAACGAATAGAAAAGTTGTTATGCGTCCTGAAAGTGTAATCGCTCTTCGAAAGAAGTTCGACAAATTTTCAAAGGAAGTCCGTTTAATT
>JAKKPZ010000652.1:5000-22573 GCA_022814885.1 Ditylenchus destructor | reverse complement strand
GGGCCGGTTTTGCAACTTTTCACGCCCCACTCGGATTTGGGCGTGTGATACGTCAATAGAGATATGAAATCGCTATTTCTGGCTCAGCCATCCTCAGATTTTGGCCATTCCAAAAATAGTAGTTATATGTGCTCTAATGCAACTATTGTCACACAAATATTGTCATTTTCACCTAAAATATCACCAAAAAATGATAACTCACCAAAATCCATTTTCCGCCTTCGCAAAAAATCCACACAATTTTTTGCAATTTTCACATAAAATTGCACCAAAAATTTATAACTCACCTAAATCCACATTTCGTGTTAGGACCAAATTTTTAGTACGAATTCAAAAAAATATCAGAAAAAAGTGATTTGAGGAATACAAATGTAGTAAATGTACTACAAAATTTTTGTCCACATAAATGTCAATTTTTTCGCGTCAGGACCAAGTCAAATACAAATTCAAATATTCATAATTTTCAAAGAAAAATTTGCTTATATAAATGGCATACTTTTATTTGCACCTGACTTCAAATAGTTCTACTTTTTATTATAATTTGCCATACAATTTTGATTCTGATTATTCTTATGAAATAGCCTTACTAAAGTTAGATGGATGTTTAGAAAATAATGTACATACCGATGAAAATAATAATAATTTGACATATGAGGATAATAAAAATGATAATAATGATAACGTTTTTATCCGATGCAATTTAATAAGTGATCTATATGTCAATGAGAGAAAGTTAAATGCAATTTTTAGATTCAAACCAGCTAAAAATATAAAAATAGAACCGAATCAAATTATTTACCATAATATGATAAATAAACCGACTAAAATTAAACTAGACTAGTCAAGTTGAAAGGGCGCGGCAAAGCCGCGCCCGTCGAATTCTCTTGTGTTTGGTATTAGTTATCATATTTTTCCATTTTTCAAATTTTCGATTTTTCAGTTTTATTTTTTCCATTTTTAGAATTTTTCAGTATTCTTCAGGATTCTTCGGGATTCTTTCGGTTTTTTCCGTTAGAATCTCTGGTGGTTTGGTATTAGTTATCATATTTTGTCAGTTGTCCACCCCAGGGTTTGGCCCCGGTTGTCCTCCCCCGGGTTGGCCAGTTGTCCTCCCCCGGTTGGCCAGTTGTTCTCCCCAGGGTTGGCCAGTTGTTCTGTCTCGAATCATGGATTTGGTAACTTAAATCTCGAATCATGGGTTTGGTAACTTAAATCTCGAATCATGGGTTTGGTAACTTAAATCTCGAATCATGGGTTTGGTAACTTAAATCTCGAATCATGGGTTTGGTAACTTAAATCTCGAATCATGAGTTTGGTAACTTAAATCTCGAATCATGGGTTTGGTAACTTAAATCTCGAATCGGTCTCTGTCAACTTCAATCACAAATCATGGATTTGGTAACTTAAATCTCGAATCATGGGTTTGGTAACTTAAATCTCGAATCGGGGCTCTGTCAACTTCAGTCACAAATCATGGATTTGGTAACTTAAATATCGAATCATGGGTTTGGTAACTTAAATCTCGAATCGGTCTCTGTCAACTTCAATCACAAATCACGGATTTGGTAACTTAAATATCGAATCATGGGTTTGGTAACTTAAATCTCGAATCGGTCTCTGTCAACTTCAATCACAAATCATGGATTTGGTAACTTAAATATCGAATCATGGGTTTGGTAACTTAAATATCGAATCGGTCTCTGTCAACTTCAATCACAAATCATGGATTTGGTAACTTAAATCTCGAATCATGGGTTGGTAACTTAAATCTCGAATCATGGGTTTGGTAACTTAAATCTCGAATCATGGGTTGGTAACTTAAATCTCGAATCATGGGTTTGGTAACTTAAATCTCGAATCGGTCTCTGTCAACTTCAATCACAAATCATGGATTTGGTAACTTAAATCTCGAATCGGTCTCTGTCAACTTCAATCACAAATCATGGATTTGGTAACTTAAATCTCGAATCATGGGTTGGTAACTTAAATCTCGAATCATGGGTTTGGTAACTTAAATCTCGAATCATGGGTTGGTAACTTAAATCTCGAATCATGGGTTTGGTAACTTAAATCTCGAATCATGGGTTGGTAACTTAAATCTCGAATCATGGCTTTGGTAACTTAAATCTCGAATCATGGGTTGGTAACTTAAATCTCGAATCATGGGTTTGGTAACTTAAATCTCGAATCGGTCTCTGTCAACTTCAGTCACAAATCAGGGCTCTGTCAACTTCAGTCAATTGTTTCGTCTCGACAAGGGAAGACGTTTGGCACCATTTTCAGCCCCCACTCGACCCCCTGTGGCCCCCTGTGACCCCTTTTACCCCCCAGGGGGCCACAATTGGAAACTTTTCACGCCCTACTCGGATTTGGGCGTGTGATACGTCAATCGTTTCGTCTCGACAAGGGAAGACGTTTGGCACCATTTTCAGCCCCCACTCGACCCCCTGTGGCCCCCTGTGACCCCTTTTACCCCCCAGGGGGCCACAATTGGAAACTTTTCACGCCCCACTCGGATTTGGGCGTGTGATACGTCAATCGCTTCGTCTCGACAAGGGAAGACGTTTGGCACCATTTTCAGCCCCCACTCGACCCCCTGTGGCCCCCTGTGACCCCCAGGGGGCCGCGGATGCACGCTAACCGCGAAAAAAATACAAGAGAACCCGCCGATTCGAGGCGGTAATCCGCCGGGAATCGGCGGGTTCTCTTGTATTTTTTTGTTTGTGCTATACTGTAGTTAGCATGCATGGAATACTTGGGTTATTTAGATAACATGCATGGAATACTTCACATCTCGTTAACATGCATGGAACATTTTTTATCTAGATAACATGCATGGAATACTACATGGTAGTATATAAAAAATAGCGGTTCTGGCACAGCTATTCACAGAATACTTATGGTCATGCTTGCTGTTATGTATCATGGGTCATGTTTGGGAACAGGTTCCATGGGTCATGCTTAGCAAAACTTCCCTGGCCGTACTTGGGGTTAGGTTCCTGGGTCATGCTTAGGTAAAAATTCCCTGGTCATATTTCGAATAAAAAACATTTTCCTTTTTTCATTGACTTTTTCCGACTATTTAGGTCATGGGGAGCATTTCTAGATAGGTGCCATTTTAATGCTAAAAATTTTCATTTTTTTTTACCCATGAAAACAGTCACCCATTAGCGAAAAAAAAATTTCCTTGACGACAATTTTAAAACTACGTATTTTTGTAACACGGTTGTAACCAGGTTTTTTTGTGAAATTTCCGACCAAATTGGCACTTTTTGGCGTTACGTCAAAAATCGGTTGAATGATCCAGAATCTAGAGACTTTTCCCCACGAGGTGCAAAAAACTACACTGAGATTCGCATGTAAAACATGGATTAAATTTTTGGTTAAAGTTCAAGTTCATAAAAAAGTCCAATTTTCCATACAAAACCTGGTTTTGCCCCTAAAAACGCCAAAATTAAAAATCTTAAAAAAGTAAAATTTTTTAAGAGCTGGCTGTCTTGGGCCAAAAACAAACCCCCCTCAACTTTTCGAGCTCTATCGATCCCGCAATGCCAAATACGATTTACCGTACCATTTACGAGTTTACCGTAAATAATCAAAGTGGCCGTATAGTTTTGGAACACCGATTTTGGCAGGAAAAATGGAAAATCCGTTAAATTTCTGAAAAAATGTTTCACAGTAGCTATTCAAATAAATTTATTCTGTTATTCTGTCGTAGAGTCATCATATAAACACAAGAAAAATGGGCCCTTCACAGAAAATCTCAGAGAAAGCTCGAAAATTGTACGTGGCCGTATAGTTTTGGAACGGACTGTATATATACGTATATGGACATGGTCCAATTACTATATAGTAGGATACGGTAATACTTCTTCTCATGGTTTTCTATAAAACGCTGGTTAAGCTTTTCTGCAAGACGACATTGCAACTGTTATCGCCATTATCGTTTATTTAAACAATTTTGTGTAAACTATTTGTGTGGTAAATTGGCAAGATGGCGAAAGATATTGTTAGTATGTATGGTCTGTATTTCTGAATATCGACGGAGATAAACAAGTTTTAAACGAAAACCCTGTGATATGCAGCATTTTGCGTTGTCTTTCCTGTGTATTTCCTTCCCTTCGAAAGTCGTGGCTGTTTGAAAGTTGTTTATCTCCGTCGATATTCAGAAATACAGCCCATACAGTATAACTTAATAGGTTTCGTAGAGAAAACTTAGTGAGAGTAGGGATAGTAATTGAAGGAAATACTCATAAAACAAGAAGGAAACATGGATACGAGGTAAAAGTTGCCAAGATAGGTTTTGCTCATCATTATTCTAAAAAACAAATATTTTTATGAAACGTTAGCCATAACCAAAAACAAAGTAACCTCAGAAGCAGTCATGCATGAACCATGTCTTCGACTTTGTTTGCTGCTGGAAGTTTGTTTAGACATTACTAATTTCGATACCATAAATTGAATTGAATTGTAAGCACAGGTAGCAATATAGATTTTTAGCTTTGGTGGAAGACGGATGAAGTGCCAAAGTGTACACAAAACGAGGCTAATAAAATGGGCGGCTGAAAATCAAGGTATATATAAAACGGGGTTGTCCACAATGCGAGAGACAAAGAGCGAGAGTGGAAAGGGACAGAGATGGGATTGTCAACAATGCGAGAGGAAAAGAGCGAGAGTGTATAGGAACGGAAATGGCTTAATTAGTCTCTCTGTTGTCCAGCATTATAGTTTGGTTACAATCAACGTAAAAACGATTCACTTTTGTCTTGCGTCTCTTCAGAGAAGCACTGTGAATCAATGATTTTTTAATACGGGCTTTATCATCCGAATTTATAAATGTGCACGATTTTGTAAGCCATGCTTCCATATGATATAGAGTAAGGTGATTTTGAAAAAAAAATTTGGATTTCACTGAAATTGTTCAGACTGCTATTTAGAATCTAAAGGTCTCAAAAAATTTATTTTCGAAAACACTTAACTTTTTCTAACTCAAAAATTACATTTTTAATTTTGGCGCAAATTCAAATTTGTTTAAAAGTATTTCATGCACACCTACTCATCAAGATCTACCGATTGAGTTATCTATCACCCAGAACTAATGACTTGATTGCGAGGTACAGCTGCCGACACCTTTTTGCTTCAAAAAACGCGTTTTCCGCTTCTAGAACATTCATGAAGCAAAAATTTTAAAATCGATTTGCTACATGTTCATCTACTCTCGATTGCACTTTTCCTCGTTTATTTAATAAGTTTTATCTTTTTTTTAAATACAGTTATGAAATTGTTATAGGCTCTGTCAAATATCGGGGAACCAGTCAAACCCCCCACCCCGTCAAAACCCCCGCGGACATTTTTTGGCATAACTTTTTACTGGAACATTCTAAAAGGATGAGTAATAACTTAAATGAAAGCTAAGACTCTGGGAAACAAATCGGTATATTAGACGCCGCATCTCGATTCAAGATTCTTGAGATTCAATTCTTTTTGTCTCAAATTCTCGAATTTCCAAAAACGTTGAAATTTTGAGGCAAAAATAATTAAATCTCGAGAATCTTGAATCGAGATGCGGCGTGAAATATACCGATTTGTTTCCCAGAGTCTTAGCTTTCATTTAAGCTATTACTCAAATATCGCAAGTCTTAGCCTCTCTCCCATGCCTCTTCAACATTTTACTCCGATGGCTCAGTTCTTCTGTGCCCTCAAACGTCAGCTCTCTACCAATACTTATTGTTAATGTTGTTTATTGTTGCATAATGGTTACAATTTTTGTTGGCCGAACCATTAAAAATTCACCACTGAACAGAGAGTTTCACAGAAAAGTATGTAAAATTTTTCGCGATTTTTATGAGAAAGAAAAATTGGAAAAAATTGAATTTCCCAATACTTTTCACGAGAAAAACATTTTGTAGAAAAATCACTCGGCTCGTCGGGCTAAATATTACTGCGAATAACACAAAAACACCGACATTTGAGATTTTCTAGTGAAATCTTTTTTATTTGCTGGAACTGATGTGAAATTTGATTTTTTCTCTGAAGAGGCACCCCGACACAGGGAGGCGTGGCAACACGTCGATGAACTGTGTTGGTTCATGACAAAGCGGATACCGTGCTTGCGCGGTATTCGTTCACTATCCTCGTACTCCGTAAGGAGTACGTATAAAAATCATATAGTTTAAGTTATAATACACAAACTATTGTATAATACCCAAACAATAATTCTTAAAAACCCATATTATAGAGGAATCGTAGAAATCCATCAGAAGACGACACCGATTAAGAAGACTCAATTCACGGCAGAATCGAGAAGATGGAAAGTGAAATGTCGCAGGATAACAGCAACATCAAATCAAAATATAAAAAGTTAAACGGTACTGTATAACATTATATGTTACTTTTTTCATAGTATTAACTTTGTCTCATGAATTTTACTATAATTATTTGACATATGTTGCTTTTTTACAATTTACTACTTCATCCGATAAAATATTCTGTTCTTGTAATGTTTTTAAGACAACTTTAAATCCACTAGATCATTTCACATATATACAATAAATTAATTAATTTCATATCAACACAAAAACAATAACTCTAAATGAATTACTCACTTAAATACATGTAAAAGTATAAAATGTATTTTCAAATTTCCAAAACACTATTCACACACTACAAATAAAAAATTCTTGTAATATACCACCTTTTTACTAAAATCTTAGCTGATATGCCAAAATTCCACTATTTGCTTAATCAATTTAATTAAAATATTACACTTCTTCAATGTCAACATACACTCTTTATCTTCATTATCCAGCACAAGGGGATCAAGTTGTAATACCCGAGGACGTACATTCCCTCAAAAAATTGCAACGGTTATCAATATTCGTAAGGGACTCCAGTTAGTCTCCTCTGAGTCCTCTAGCGATTTGATAAGCCTCCCGACATCTCTATTGCTTAGGGAATATATCTAGACGCTTATTTAACCATTATCCCCTGTCATATCCTGACTGGACAGGTACTGTCTGGGTGGACGGTGTGGCAGTAATGGCTCGCAGCATACGACTTCGGTTGTTCCCCTCGCCTACGATAATGGTACTCTGAGAAAACATAAGAGATATATTCCTGGTACGGTTTACTAAAAAGTTAGTAGGGATGATAAACGGGAAAAATGGAGATCGCCGCTCTATCCCTTAGCCGGGAACAGTGGTTAAATCATGGCTAAAAAACAAAAAAAACCGCCTTTTCCTTAACTCTAAGTTCAACAAAAACGATTCACTATATTCCGAATACAAAGACAATATGTTTCAAAAACTTACAATACATAAAAAGGTGGAACTTATATAGTAAAATTCAATCAAAACAAAACTTTCAAACAAGAAAATTTATTTAGAAAATGTGGCAAAAAAGACTGCTTAGTGTGTAAATACTACGACTACAAATTAATCAAAGGTGTAGGAAAATACAGCTTTGAAACAGTTAATCAACGGATAACATAATTACTTGCAACAGTACAAATTTGGTATACGTTATACATTGTAACAAATGTAAACTCTGTTATGTTGGTGAAACCCAACGTCCAGCAAAAAGAAGACTTTATGAACACGTTAGGGATATAACAGAAAAATCTGACAAACTTATGGCAAATCATTTTGCAAAAGTTCATGATATAAGTAATTTAAGATTTCAAATCATACATAAATTAAATGATGGTTGTCCAAGAGAAACACGATTAAAAGCTGAAGATTTTTGGATCCACCAGTTAGTATCTTTACATCCATTTGGCTTTAATGATAAGGTAACGGGAATGAATGGTCTAGCATCAAATATGGACATGTCTAAAAAGAACAACATACGACACTATTTTTCAAATCCCATTGATAACACCCAAAAGGAGAAATATAGAAGAGCCTCAGTAAGGACAAAAAATAACCAAAAAACCGGCCATAATAATATCAACACACTACCTGCAAATCTAAGTATCAATAGTATACCAAAAATACTAAACTCGGTTAAAAAATCGGAAATTCCAACGATAGTTGAAAGATACAAAAATAAAGATAACGCGTCTCATCTTGCATGTTTAATATTTGCTTCAATTAAAAATAAAAAACAAGTTGGTCAAAAAGAAGATATTCCTCAACCCGTATATATAAAAGTGGATTTTCAAAACCGCATTATAGATAGACTGGGTATCAGAAACATGACACATGATAGCGTAATTGCAAAAAAGTTACAAATAAAAGAAAGTAATATCAAACCTATTATTGTGTACAATTTACCAAAGCCAAACTTCATCCGTTTCTCTAACTATAATTCAATCTTAAGAAATCTGGATATCTGCTCACTTCAAGACGTTACCACCAGCAAATGTGAATGCGATATATCACCATATAAAAACAAGGACTATCAACATATAATTACCGGTGACACTAGTGTAATTCCATCCAAAAAACTAGCCTCACAAATGAGCCTAGGAACAAAACACCGCCAGGAATTTTCACTCACTCTTAGCAAATTTCGAGGTATTCTCTATAAAATGGGATCAGATTTAGTAGCAAAATGCTGTAAAAAAGAAAATAATACTAACAAAAGCGTACTAAACACAGAAATAACAGATAGATTAATAAACATTGGAGAATCTCGATGGAATAGAATAAATGGAGATAATGACAAAATTACCGGTAACACACTTGTTCACGGTTTAGATAATGGATACAAAAATTTGGTTATCACAAATGTAGACAAAGCAGGCAATAACTTTGCCATCATATGTAAAAAATTTTATATTACCGAAATATGCAAAGAATTAGGTATAGTTAATATTAACGGTAATGGTATAAATGCCAACGGCAATGACACCTACATACTATCCAATAAGACAACACAAGACATATTCCTAGAATATGGTAAATTATATGTCGAGAGACAAATTAAGGCAAATTTGTCTAACCTTAACATACCTTTAATTTTTGCAATACCAAAGTTTCATAAAGATCCTATAAAATTTAGATACATTGCTGGTGCTAGTAAAGCAGTATCCAAACCTTTAAATATCATCGTCGTTAACATATTAGAAACAGTTAAAAACTGTATTCAAAACTATTCAAATAGAACTAAAGAATACTCTGGTTATAATTACTACTGGTCTATCAATAATAGCTCAACAGTTGTTAGAGCTATAAATGGAAGAAAAAGAAACAACAAACCAAACGAAATATTTTGCGCGGATTTTAGTAATTTGTTCACTTCACTCCCTCATCAGGACATAATCCAAAGCATCATGTTTCTTACTGAAAAAGCTTTCAATAACAAACATACAATCCTTTGTAATGAATATACCAGTTTCTTTAGTGACAAACATTACGACAGGTATAACGAGTATACTCTTCTTGAAGTTTACCAATTAATATCTTTCCTAGTCAAAAACAGTTACGTGCAGTTTGCTAAATGCAACTTTCTTCAAATCAAAGGGATACCCCAAGTCGGTAACGCTAGTCCACTGTTAGCAGACCTCACGTTGACAGCGTTTGAATTTAAATTTATGTCTCAATGCAAACTTAAAAATTTAAAAAGAGAATTGTCAATATCATTCAGATACATCGACGACATATTCAGCTACAGCAAATATCTGGAAAAACACTCCAAAAAAATCTACGGCAATACTCTAAAACTCAATAAAACTAGCAATGGTTCACAAACTGCATTCCTAGATCTCAATATAAAAATTGAAAAACACAAAGCAATAATATGTACCTATGATAAAACTAGAGACTTCAACTTCAAAGTTATTAAATATCCCAAATATAATTCATGTATTCCTTCTAGTATGTTTAATAACATACTTATTACTGAAATAATCCGTTTTAGTAACACAAATAATCATATTGATGGACTTAAACACAACTTAACTTTACTCTTTAATACATTCATCAATAACGGATGCCCTGAGGAGACACTTATTAAACAAATAAATCGTATTATAATTAACAAAAAACATATGCTTAACTTAATTAACAACGATACTATTAAATTACTACAGTCCTTCAGGGCAAATAATTTTTTCAAATAATTCTATCCTACTACTCTAACCAGTTATTGCTAAAAACTGCAATAACACATTGTTAAAAATACACATTGTCATTAAACTAACCATAAAACTCCTTTCAAATTCAAAACATATTTGTCTCAAAACGAATTCCAAAATCTCTTATCTTATTATTTTTATAGTTCACAAAATGAATCATTTCTTCAAACATTCATATGAATACAACACGTATCGTCACTGTCATACTATTTACTCGTACAATAATAACCAATTTGTAGATAAATTATATTTGTTGTTTAACAAACTGTGTATTTTATGTAACCTGAATGCTTTAACCAAATCTATCATTAAAACACATAATATTTTCTATTCAGGTATATTCATATTTTTCTACTCTATGGAATTGACAGCTCGCGAGACATGTCCACTCACTTGAACAGCGACATTACGAATGTGCCGCCTCAGACTAATGAAGATGTCAACAAAAAGCAAGACCGCAACGTATCGAAGAAGCTAACCTCTTTTGGAACCTACACAAATGGAAAGGACTCTAAGGTAAAAATTTCTTTATATGGATATGTTAAAATGGCAATAGGAAAAACATAAGATTAGGTTATGAGTGTCTTACTGAAGATGCCTCACCTCATAGCCTAAAGTTTAATAGCCGTCTAAGACTGAGAGGCGAAACGGCTATTATTGTTTAACTAATATTATTATATCAAAAAATTTTTCCTTTTTTCTACGTTTCTGCGTTTCTAGAAACGTTATATTATTGAATTTCATGCATGAGCGCTCTGGTAAAAATTGAGCGAATAACGCAAAAAGAACGGAACATGCACAGTGCTATGAAATGAGAGCCTGTTAGAGAATAACTGAATGCTTGGAGTCAAAAATAAGGTCAAATTCGAATTCTGCGTTGTATTGGCCCTAGTGGTGATGTTTACCAAAGAAATAAAATTCCTCCTCTCAATTATCTTAGCGAGCCAATCCAGTTTCAAATTAGCGCCAAATGTAAAAAAAGTCGAAAAGGTTTGCCCTTTTTTGATTCAACTGAACGAGCAATTCCTGGATCACTCTTATGTTGTTTGTGGGTCAGTAGTGTGATATGTTGGGGTGCAGCCAGTTTGTCAAAGAAACAGTGATATTCCTCAAACATGACCATTCCTTTGGCTGGAACCGATCAATGATTGGAGCCAAAGGAACCAGCATGTGTGAGAAATAGCATTGTTTAAATTTGGCGCTAATTTAATGCTCGCTAAGATAATTGCGAGGAGGAAATGTTTGATTTTTGGAACATTTCTTTCTTTTTTTTAATTTCGTAATTTTTCGGTTTTGCGAAGAATGCAGCACGCATTCTTTTTTTATAATTACAACACACAAATAAAAGTTAATAATGCAGTAGGGCCCGTCTTGGAACCGATACCATTGCATGGATTTTGACAAAGTTCGGAAAATAAATGTGTTTAAAATAATAATCCGCATTCAATAAATTCTTGATTATATATGAGTTTATTATATAAAGTAGCATAAATAGGAGACAACCAGGCAATTATTCCTTCATAATTTCGCGTCATCACACTAGTGACATTTACTCACGCAAATTGCACTAATACCACTACAAGCAGTTGCGCAAAGTGGATAGAATGGTCCTGTACCAAGGCACTTTATTAGGCATAATTCAAGTTCGGCCAAACATTTTGCCTTACATTCTTTGGCTGGGTCTTCAGATTCTTTTGATGTTGTTTGCGCCTAAATAATTGTGTTTAGCATATTTACTTACCACAATTTCATGCATCCAACAAATATAGCTACCAATTACAATCTCAATTTTATGATTACTGTAATTTTGGGAATTCAAAATTTCAGCTAACGTCATTGTAAGGCTTGCTTAAAGGTTTAATTTTGGCATAGGTATCCAAAATATCATCGATACTGCAAGTTTTAATTATTTTGCCCATTTCTGACTTCTCCCACTATTGCCGTAATATTTTACTTCAAGCGGCCTCCAGGTCGTTGAATTTGCTCTCATCTGTTTATATAGTATTTGGATTGGATTAGAAAATGTGTGATTCACGCTTTCAGTTAGATATGTTTTAATGTAGGTATCGATATGTGTGATATACCAATCGATTGCCAGTATCGAGTAGATGTGTAAGCAAAAAAATTTTCAGAATTCTGGAACATTCTAGAAGAGTTATGAGTTTTTCAAAATTTTTTTGTCTGTCTCTGTTGTGTCATGAAATTCATCCTTGCATTTCCTTTTCCTAAACTCGTTCTGCTCTCACTGTTACATAATAGTTTTCGCGTTTAGAAAGTAAACTTCTTTTTCACACGTAGCCAACCAAAAGTCACATAACCCAAACACTATATAAACCCGCTTCCTACAACCTTAGCATGCTCCTAAACAATCAGTATATTTCTGTTCTGATCGCTTTCTCCGTTATATTGTACTTGCTATAAAACTATAATCAAACGCTTAATAAAGAGATATATAAAGATACAATACAGACCCAACATTTGGCGCGGTCACTACTCCTATAAACAGGAGGAAACCTCAGCTTAGCGGGTAGAGGAAAGCGTCTCGAACTTTTATTCTGTGATATTGTTTCTAGCGGTAGTCTCGATTTCCTGCCATAAGTTGGCAGACGCTAAGAAGTAGTTAGCTATTTTTGCAAGGCTGAGAAGCACGCCCTTGCAAACTATAAAGAAGGAAGACTGAGTGTCGCCTTGATTTTGAGTGTTGTAGTGAGTCTCCACTCGAGCTAACTTCGTGAGGATCGAGTGAGCCTCTCCTCTGTGAGATACCTCTGAGACGTCGAGTGAGTCTCCGTCTACAAATTGAATAAATATAGCGAAAAAGAGGAGACCAATCAAGATGAATTCGCTATTAGAAGTTCAAGAAGTCGAAGTTTCTGTATTAGTGAACGTCGAAGAATTTGACAAAAAGAATGTTCACGGCAATATGACAAATGACGTAACTGGAGTAAGAATCTGTACTGGAGGTGTTGTCATTGATGACCTAAGTGAAGAAGAATATAAAGAAAATTTGATGGATATATTCATTCGCATGCGTTTTAATGAAATGAAACCTGTTCTTCATATCCAAGGAAAAATAAGCAAAATTGTCAATGCACTTTCTTCTGTTTCGGTCATTTGGAAGAGCTCTGCACGGGCTATAAAAGCCGATAAAGAAGAAGATGTTACCCCAATCAATCCTCATCTGTATGAGGCAAGGGAAAGTCCATGTTACGTGCCAAAGGGTCAAGCAAAGGTCACCACTACAGAAATAAGTGGACAGCTGTTGACAATGTACGAACAATGCATGAAAATGGAAAGTAATTTTCTAGCTGGTGTTTTAGATTTAAAAAGAGAAATTGGAAATATCCTAAGTAAATCATACATTTACGAAGGAAATGAAGACGTGTATTCAGATACCGAAACGGATCATAATTGTACTGAAGTACTGACTATAGATCCTTTTGTCTCAGAAGCCACTATTATGCTTCCAAAATATGATGGGAATCCCACCCAGTCATTTGCTATTTGGGAAGAACAATTTCGAGACACTCTTAATCTGATCACTACTGATCTCACTGAACCTCAAAAGCTCAATCGTCTTAAATATTGCCTTGTTGGCCGGGCTAGACAAGAGTTTAACAAAATAACTGCAAATACTTTGGATAACGCATTAAAGCAGCTAAAAGAACAATTTCAAGGTTCTAGCTCAAGCTAAACAAGCTCTTGCAGGATGTCGCCAAGCACCTGGTGAAAAAGTTTTTAATTTTGCAAACAGGTTAAACAAAGCCGTTCGAGCAGCTCTCAATGAAGAAGACGAGAATAACATTCAAAAGAGACTTTTTGATGAGTTTATTGAAAGAATTTTGCCTAACATCCGTTTTCATGTCAAAGCTCAGATGCCTGACACATACACAAAGGCTTACGAGTTAGCGGAAAATTTCAATTTCAAATTTCAAATTACAATCATTTTGAAGGCACTGACTAGGCTATTTTGAAATTTTCACTTTTTGCTCACAGATAACACGAAAGTACCAGCCGGCCAAATAATCAATGAAATTTCTGTGTGGCAATAGGTCCTAGAATGTATAATGTTTCATTTTGACAGACGATCAAAAATGTACGATGTCTCATCTTGTAAGCTGGCTCAAGTATCTGTTTACATAGTATTTTGAATGGACATCGATATGTGTATTAGACGCTTCGACGCTTCAGTTAGATATGTTTCAACGTAGATATCGATATGTGTAATATACCAATCGATAACCAGTGTCGAGTAGAGGTGAACGCAAAAAAATTGCATTCTAGAATCCATAGAATCGACAGTCAAAATTCTATATCCGAAGAAATTTTTGTTCAATTTATGGTAAAAATATGTTTTGTTGCAAAAAATGTCCGAAAATATCTGCCACGTAGTAAATCGCGAGCTGAAATTCGGGTATAAATTATATATGAGCTGTATAATAGCTCAATCGATAGATCACAATTAGACAAATCGACTGCTATATAAATTTCGATGTTCTTGAATGTTCTAGAATAGTTTTATTTTTCATTTTTATTTTCATTTGTCATATCATTTTTTAAATTTATTGTAAAAGCATGTTTTTCAAAAATATACAAAACTGTAACGCTGTACTCGATATAAATTATGTACTGAGCCAAAATTTGGCATGAAGATTTAGAGGGATAGATGTAGAAAGTGTATAGATATAGTGAGGGATAGATCACAGTGCGACAAATTGCCGCAAAAAAACCATTAACTCAGGAATCGCCTTTTTTCGTGGAATTTGGCCGAGATTCATGTAGTATAGGGGTTTTCAGACACGGGGAATCCGAATTTGAGCTTATTTTTAGACTTTTTATAGACAAATTTAGACTAAAACTTAGACGAGAACCAATTTTTGTACAAAAAAAACATGAAATACATCATATATGGGTAATTTTTGCGGGGAATCCGAATTTGAGATTATTTTAAGACAATTTTTAGAATAATTATGGACAAAATTTAGATTTTTAGATTTTTGAGTTTTCAAAATTCAGAAATTCATATCTTTTTTTTTCGGCGTTATTTGGCCGAGATTTTTGAGATTCAGGGGTTTTCGACCACGGAGAATCCGAATTTGACCTTATTTTTAGACTTTTTATAGACAAATTTAGACAAAATTTTTCTATAGTTGTCTAAATTTGTCTATAATTGCCCATGATACATCATATATGGGTAATTTTTTGCGGGGAATCCGAATTTTTAGTTTATTTTAGACTAAATATAGACATTTTTAGACTAAATTTATAGACAGTCTAATTAAAACTTCTAAATAAGGTCAAATTCGGATTCTCCGTGGTCGAAAACCCCTGAATCTCAAAAATCTCGGCCAAATAACGCCGAAAAAAAAAAGATATGAATTTCTGAATTTTGAAAACTCAAAAATCTAAAAATCTAAATTTTGTCCATAATTATTCTAAAAATTGTCTAAAAATAACCAAAAATTTGAATTCCCCGCAAAAAATAAGCCATATATGATGTATCATGGGCAATTTTCAGTACAAATCTAAAATTTTGTCTAAATTTGGTCTAAATTTGTCTATAAACAGTCTAAAAATAAGGTCAAATTCGGATTCCCCGTGTCCGAAAACCCCTATATCACCAAAATCGCGGCCAAATTCCACGAAAAAAGGCGATTCCTGAGTTAATGGTTTTTTTGCGGCAATTTGTCGCACCGTGAGATATAAAGGGATAGTTGAAAAGAGATGGAAGATTTAGAGGGATTTATGTAGAGATAGATGGATAAATATTGAGAGGGATAGCTATAGAGGATAGATGTAGAAAGTGTGTAGATATGGAGGGATAGATTTTGAGGGATAGCTGAAAAGAGATTGATAGATTTAGAGCGATAAATGTTGAGGATTAGATGAAAAAAGATGGATAAAATTTGATGTATAGATATAGAGAGGGACAGATATAGAGTGTAGAAAGTGTATAGAAATAGATGTAGTGAGGGATAGATAGAGAGGGATAGAAGAAAAGACATGGATAGACGGTGTTCTAGAAAATATTTTTTATTCAAAAAATGTCCAAAAATGTCTGTAACGTATTAAATCGCGATATAATTCATGTACCGAGCTGAAATTCGGGTATAAATTATATATGAGCTGTGTAATAGCTCAATCGATAGATCTCGATGAGACAAATCGATTGGTATATAAATTTCAATGTTCTTATAAGCTTATACATGTAGAGAGGGATATATAGAGGATATACGTAAAAAGATGGATAGATTTAGAGGGATAGATGGAGTGATGGTCAGATTTTGATGGACAAATATAGAGAGGAATAGATATAGAGGGATAGATATCCCCCTTAATAGAAATGAAACGGACGTTTGGTACCCGCAAATCTGACTAACCATATCTGGCGATCCCGTCGTCAGACCGGGGCAAGTGAGGTGTCATTTGAAAGCCCTGAGGCTGTAGGTCACCGAAAAATTGTCAGAACCAAAATTTGAATATTTGAATTCGCGCCAAAACACAAAAACGTGTTTTTAAGGGTTTTGGCCATACAAAGTGGTGTTTTTTATGTTCCCAATCGCTTTGCGAGGCGATTCTGGACCACTTTGCTTTTTACACTTTTTGATTTGGTCATTTTTTGGAAATTTTCTGGAAAAAAGCCACTTTTTGGCCAAAAAATGACATTTTTGAAACCAGAGCATCTACGGGGCTGATTTTTGGTACCCGGGGGTTTTCCGATGCGCTCATCACGAATCTGACGTCAGATTCGAGGTTTGTTCTCACGATGTCGTGTTATTCTCACGAGGTCTCTCACGAGGTTCCAAAGCATCTACGGGGCTGATTTTTGGTACCCGGGGGTTTTTCGATGCGCTGATCACGAATCTGACGTCAGATTCTAGGTTTGTTCTCACGAGGTCGTGTTATTCTCACGAGGTGTCTCACGAGGTCAAGTTTTGCCCGGTTCGAGCGGCCGAAGGCCGCGAGGCTCCGCTGACAAAGCCCGGTTCGAGCGGCCGAAGGCCGCGAGTCTCACTGACAAAGCCCGGTTCGAGCGGCCTCTAAACTGGGATAGCCCGTATACTGGGATAGCCCGTATACTGGGATAGCCCGTATCCTGGGATAGCCCGTATACTGGGATGGCCCGTATCCTGGGATAGCCCGTATCCTGGGATAGCCCGTATACTGGGATGGCCCGTATACTGGGATAGCCCGTATCCTGGGATAGCCCGTATACTGGGATGGCCCGTATCCTGGGATAGCCCGTATCCTGGGATAGCCCGTATACTGGGATGGCCCGTATCCTGGGATAGCCCGTATACTGGGATAGCCCATATACTGGGATAGCCCGTATCCTGGGATAGCCCGTATACTGGGATAGCCCGTATCCTGGGATAGCCCGTATACTGGGATGGCCCGTATACTGGGATAGCCCGTATCCTGGGATAGCCCGTATACTGGGATGGCCCGTATCCTGGGATAGCCCGTATCCTGGGATAGCCCGTATACTGGGATG
>JAKKPZ010000651.1:0-22582 GCA_022814885.1 Ditylenchus destructor | reverse complement strand
GCCAAATTTTCTATTTTTGTTGTGTTTTTAGCTATGATTTCGTATTTCAAACTTAAATAGACAAAATATAGACAGTTTAGTCTATTTTTTACTGTTTTTAGCTTAAATTTAGATTATTGACATATTTTTTGCCAAATTGTGGTTAAAAGTTGCAGAATATTGCAAAAAAGTAGCAAAATTTTAGGAAGTTTTGCTTTTTAGTTTTAACAGTTTTTTAGTTTTAATTTTTTAGTTTTAACTTCAACTGAAGGTAAAACTAGGTATTTCATAGGGACCTTAAAACTTTAGGGATTTAGATCTGTTTTTAATTAAATGTTTCCAATTTTTCTGTGGAAGAATTTTTATTTAAATATTAATTTATATAAATTTTAAAATATTATTCAAAATTTTACAAAATTTTGGCAAATTTAAGCAAAATATATAAAAATTTCTTGAAAATTGGCAAAAATCAAATAAAAATCAAATGTAGTTTTAAAAAATAGTGTTTAATTAAAGTTTAAAATTTTTAGAACTTTTTAGAATTTCGGTTTTGTATTATTTTTACTCGATCTTTATTTTCCAAAAATTTCCTACATTTTGCCAAAAAGTTGAAAGTTTACATACGTTTGTAATTATAGGTGGAATTTTGTTGCGTTATAAGAATATTCGTATTTTCAGAATACGAATGCCAAATTGGATCGAAAATTTTACTTTTTTACTTACATTACTTACAAAAAATCGGTTTAAATTTTGAAAATTATTTGAAAAATATAGCTAAAAAAGTAAAATTCATAGTCAACAATGATTCAGAGCAACAAATGTGCTTTCAGAAAATGGAAAACTTTCATAAAAATCTCACGAAAATTCGTAAAATATTGATAATAAGTTAGAAAAATTCAAATCTTTCCCAAATATTTTCGGCCGCCAATTCAAAATGGTTTAAATTTTAAAAATTATTCGAGAAATTTTGACAAAAATCCGAAAAAGTTTGTGAAGTTTAGCTAAAAAGGTAAATTCTGACGATAAATTTTTGAAATATTCAACCCCAGTACATTGAAAATTTTTAGTTTTTCGTAAAAAATTCTCAAAATTTGACATTGAAATTTTATTACCCCCCTGTAATTATTACCCCCCTCTAATTATTACCCCCTGGAGCTCGTTTGAAAAATTATTACCCGGGGTAGTAATTACAGGGAATACGGTAGTCTATTCTTTGTGCGTATGAATCAATGGCTTTCTCTGCTGCACCATTGTTCTTGTCTGTCTTTTCATATCCTTGTGATGAGAGAGTGAAATCACTGTGTAAATTGACACAAAAACATTTCTTGTCACAAGAATCAGACACTTGATATAGATCGCCCCTTGGCCATTAAGTTCTGAAAGCCCATTACCCTCCAGAGGATCAGTTAAGCCTAATGACATTTGTTATGCCCTTTACAACTTTTTGAAAAAGAGCCAAAAACTTCTGGCGCCATTGGAAAACCGCGTACTATTTAGCAAAAATCTTCGTGGAAAATGCCTAAGGAAAATTTATTGAGCTTGGTCGTCAGTTTCAGGACATAAGGACGGACTAACGACGGAATTCGACTGTATACTATAACTTAAATCTAATTTACACTTTAAATGAAATATTTTCCCACAGGAGTAAAATAAGTTTCGCAAATGACAAATCAGATAGCGGTTAAATATTTTGTACGGGCAGAATATTCAAGTAAAAAGATGTCAGTCAACATTTTGATGTGATACGCCGTAATACCCTCAGGACTTCTAGTGCGATAATGAAAATTAATCTGAGACCCGATATGAGTGGAAAACTTGGTGGAGGTTGAACTTTTATTTGTTTGCAATCATTCACGTTTTTATACAACTGTGTTGATATCACTCAATGAGAGATTAGAAGATTTTGTATTGTGAACTATATGCAGGTAAGTATAGTATATGTAGATACTAGGTAGTCTAAATCTGGAGTACAGCTTCAAAATAATGTACTTTGGAAAATCATTGAAATTTGTTTTAAAAAATGTTCCATTCTTCGGTATACATTCTTTTTCGAAAAACAAACATTTATTGTCTTTGTATACTTGGAATGTGATCGTATGTCATGAGAAATAAAATGAATTCTTTATCTTCTAGCTATCACTTCAGTAAATCACTTGAAAGAAAGTCAGGTAAAAGCAGATAGTCCGGTAATGGCACGTCCTAGCACCAGTGAGTGAATGTCGTGCGTACCTAAATTTTCAAGTTAGGAAACTGAAAATATAGCATCCCTACTACAGGTTTTATGGTATCTAAAAACAAAGTAAATTTTTGTTTTTTTGCAAATTTCTTTTTTAATGTACTCTAACAGACAAACCAATTCATAATCGGTTTGAATTCGCGCTAATAACATCGGAAAATTTGGGCGGTTAGAGAATAATCTTGAAAATCCGGTACCTCCAAAAATGAAAATATATTCAAAAGCGATTATGTGGACAAAACTCATTGGAGCTTGCTGATAAAATCACAGTCATGATGAATATTTAGTTAATTTAGTTAATTAATTTCAACATTTTTGTTCATGTTATTGTTAAATTTAAATTCTTATTTAATTGTGATTTAATTTATTGTTTTGTATTTTAATATTATGTTGTTTAAAAGTATTTGAATTTTTCGTAAAATTGTACTAAAATTTATGACTACGAAGATGCTAATAAGGATCTATTTCATTTTAATATTTCCTATTATTTATCAATTTTCAAGTCACCTTTATAAAAAAAAATTGGAAGACAACATCCCCGAGAGCGGTGAATGGTTGGCGGAAAGCTAAGCTCGAGTACTTAGCTTCGCCTAGCTGCAACGCCTCCATATCGATATCTTTTCGACATCGAAATAGACCAATGGCTATTGGTCACTCCAGCCTGCGTCATTTGGCATTGACACAAGCCAGAAGCTGATAAGTTCAGCCCTTATTCTGGTGAATCACCAGAAGAGTGTTTCGCTGGAGGTCTCTCAAGACTATTTATGGTGAGTCCCAACACCAACTCGAGGAGAAGAGGACGCCAGTGCCCATCTCGCTCCCTCAGTTGCCTTCTACAAAGGTGGTTCCCACCGCATGGTTTATATAACAGACTTTTCTCTCTCCCAGCAAAAGGATATTTTTGACAATTGGCAGATGTCGAAAGAGAACAGTCTCTCAACGCACTGGATATTTCCCTCCATCACTCTTTCCATAATACTATTTTCTCTTAGTCTTCTCTCTCTATGCTGGGAGAAAAAAAGTCAATTGGCGAGAAAAAGTCGATTTGAGGGAAAAAGAGACTTAACAAAATGTTGACAAAAAAATTTTTTTTCTTAGGATAATTTTTCTTTCAAAAACAGGAAAACTTACAAAAACTGATAAGATGGTTGAAATTTTGGAATTGTTCATTTTTGGGCAAATATTTAAAATTTTCTACAAAATTTTCACAAAAAAACGGAAATTTCACAACTTTTCCTTAGAATAATTTTTTGTACTTTGGTCATAAAATTTGTGACCTTTAAAATGACGCTATTTTCTTCAGATCTCCACTCTATCCATCGGCTTTTATCTTTTGTTTACCTTTTTTCAAAGGGACGCAATAATAGGAGGATAAAATCCAAGCCGGAATTTCATTGACAAAAGCATCAAAGAAAATATTGCGGAAAAGTTCCCGGAAATGTTTATAGTATACATTCTTTTTCGAAAAACAAACATTTATTGTCTTTGTATACTTGGAATGTGATTGTATGTCATGAAAAATAAAATGAATTCTTTATCTTCTAGCTATCACTTCAGTAAAGCACTTGAAAGAAAGTCAGGTGAAAGCAGGTAGCCCGGTAATGGCACGTCCTAACACCAATGCGTGAATGTCGTGCGTACCTAAATTTTCAAATCAGGAAAATTTGGTAATGGAACAGCTGAAAATAGAGCATCCCTATTACACGTTTTAGGGTAGTTAAACACAAAGTAATGTTTGTTTGTTTTTGTCTGGAGCTATGTTTCCTATTAGAGCTTCTTTTTAATGTACTCTAACAGACAAACCAATTCATAATCGATTTGAATTCGCCAAAAATTTGGCTGGCCATTGGCTGTAACCACTAAAAATGGCGCGAATTCAATTTATTCACTAAGTTTGTCTGTTAGAGCAGAACCTCCAAAAATGAAAATATTATGTGGACAAATACCCCTTGGGGTTTGCTGAAAAAACCACAAAGTTATGATGAAGATTGGGTTAAATGAAAAGGAGTTAAAGAACGAAAGCTGTTAGTTATTTACTCCCTTCCAACAATCCATTTGGGCCGCTTTAGCGTTTGGTCCCAAGTTAAATGATGTGCCAAGTCATCTAATAACTTTCCATGTGGGTTGATACCGTTCAATATGGAGGCCTTCTCCCGCGGAAGCGCTCAAAATGATACAATTTTAATACAGAACTAAATTTTACCTTCGTATGTGTTGACGCTCTCCAAATTCACCAAGTGTCTCATGACGTGGTTTTCATCAAGAATGCCATTCGCCCCGAGGATGTCACGAGCCATTCTCGCAATCTCGAGAGCTTTGCCACAACAGTTTCGTTTTATAAGCGAAATTTGTTCCATCGTACATCTAGAAGATTTATATCATCAAAATTTTGAATCAGATTTTTTGCCGTACCTGCCCTCGTCCTTTAATTTTGCAACTCGATAACAGGCTTGCAGCCCCAGGCTGATCTCGGTGCACATGTCCGCAAGCTTTACTTGAACTATTTGGTTCGCGGCAATTGGTTTCTTGAATTGAACTCTAAAAATTTGATTAGGAACAAAATTACCGTGTTTCGGATAATCAATCAAAAGATGAATTGTAGTTTTTAATTTTCTTAGGTATTCTCCCTGAATTTCTTTATACTACAATTAAAGTTCTTTATCTGATAATATTCTCGAAGCAATTTTAGAAAATTCCAGAAAATGGCGAAGAAAACTGAACATTTATTTTCAGGTGAACCATCGGGCAGCTTACTCAACCGGAAATACAGTATTGTTGGAAAACATATCCAAAATTTTTGATCCAAAATTTCGCTTTTGCTTACCATTTTTAAACCTAATTACTCCACTTTTGACATACATTGCCAAAAGGCTAAAATTTTCACAAAACAGGATAATGAAAAATCCACAAAATTTGTCCATTTCGACCCAATTTTCTTTCATTTTTACTACAAAAAAATTCGAATAAATGTTTCAGCACGAATTCAAAAACGCATTATGTATGAATAAAACGCCAGAAAAACACAATGATCCTTTAACTTATCTTACCTGTTCACAGCATAGTTTCTCGCCACCTCAAAACAAGCCTCCGCCGCTCCCATCGCTCCGAATGCAATGCCCAGTCGGGCATTTCCAAGACAGCTGAGCACATTTTGCAAGCCTTGACATTTGGGCAAGACATTTGCTTCAGGCACTTCCACTCCGTCCATTGTGACCTCTCCGCTGATCGAAGTTCTCAGTGAGATCTTACCCTTTATTTGATGTGTTGTCAATCCAGAAGAGCCTCGCTCAAGAATGAAGGCCTGAAATTTGGATAATGAAGAAAATCTTTGATCCTCATTGTGAAAACGTTCCAGTATTTTAAGGAATTTGAGGAACTTTTTTGGAATGTAAGAAATTTAACGAACCGTTAGAATTTTTTTAATGTAAGAAATGTTCGGAATTCCAAAATGTTTTACTTTATATACTGTTAAAACCTCATAACCCCAGGGAGTTTAAGGCTCATATGTTTTATAGATTTTACAAAATTAATGGCCAAAGGCCGCGTTTTTGCAGGGTGAAAAAACATTCACTTTACCAAAGAAAATGGCGTTTTCAAAACAATATCGTGGATATGTCAACATGATATAGGAGGAAGTGAACCGACGAGAGAGCACGGCCGACCGCAAAAGGAAAGAGAGTTAAGAAAATTACAGGGAATAGATAGGGATAAGAATGCGGCCAACCAGTCCGACAGATCCGTATAAAAGGAATGGCTAGCTAGTCGGTGGATTGAAGGAGACGATTCATTTTCTCGGCTTTTAGCGATTTGACGTTGGGGCATGGGGACTAAAAGGGCTGAATACTTTGTAAGTGCTTTCGTGGATCAGTTTGGAGTCAATTTGGATATAAAATGTACTTTTGACTGTTTGTAAATTTGTCTCAATATAAGTATGTTTCTAGTCTATTATATGTGTACTTAAATTACTTTTGCTGTTTCTGAAGTTTGCAAAATAACATTAGCACAAAATCTACATGCCATAAGTTCTATATCAAAAATGAGGACATGCCTTGATCGCGTTCTGATGACGGTCACTTCTCGCTAAAACCAGAAAAACATCAGCTTGAACGGCATTCGTTATCCACCGTTTAGTTCCATAAAGCCGATAAACTTTTGCGGACTGATCCCACACAGCCTTGGTTTCCATTCCGGCCGGATTTGATCCATGATCTGGCTCTGTGAGCCCAAAAGAACCGATTTTTTCACCTGTCACTAGTCCTGGCACATATTTTTGCTTTTGTTCCTCGGATCCTGAAAATCCATAAACTTAGCAAAAATCAGCTACCAAACTTTTAGAAATTGTTATGCAGATTTAAATTTGTGGAATTTGAATTTTGACATGCTGCCAACCATATTTTATTCTAATTATTTGTGGCATAGACCTATATTTTTAAAATTAAAATGGTCTTTTATCAAAATTGAAATTGGCAGTTTGAATTTTCGAATAGTTTGAAACGATTTTTCAAAGGATTTTCGAAAAATTTATTTAAAAAAATCAGATTCGCTCCAAATTTCAAACCAAATATTTAAAGGTATTTCGATTCTACACTCCTCTATTTATGAAAATTCAAATTTACGCAAAATGTTTAACACAATTTTTCAAACTTTTAAATCAATTCTCTTACCAAATTCCAGGATTGGCCCAATCAGAAGGCTTGTCTGGGCACTCATAATTGTGCGATACCCGCTGTCGACCCGCTCCAATTCTCTCGCAATCAAACCGTAGGCTAAATTGGACATACCGGCACAGCCATAGCCTTTATAAGGGGCTCCGAGAAAGCCCATAGAGCCCATTTCGCGCATTATATTTGTGTCGAACGCTGAAAAGATAAAAACTTAATTTGACTTTCAATTTTGTAGCGATTTTTCATTTGCTAAAGGTAACATTTTATTTTCGTCTTTCTGTCTTTTTGAAATCCCGCCTAAATACAAATTTGTATTTATAGCTCCTTCGACTTTTTACACATAAAAACTGATTTCGGATTTTCAAACTTGTATTTTGCTATTGAAAATTCAAATAAAAATTTTCACGTGAGCTGAAAAAGTATGATAAGTGTTCACATTTTGGCCATTCTATCCAAGCTAAGTTAACACTTGTCTCTTACTTTCGTTCCGGAATGATTCGGTCACTCGCGGCATTAGCTTTTCCTGACAGTACTTTCGCGCTCTGTGGCATATTGCTAGTTCCTCCTCTGGAAGCTGACCTTCAAAATCAAGAGCGTCCAAATAATTGAACCCGTTTTGCGTGTTTGTGGACATTCTGAAATATGAAAAGTTACAATGTACGTCAAAAATAGTCGTGGATGGTCAGATGACATTGATATTAAGCATTGCGAGTTATTTGAGTACTATTATCGATTTAAAACTTTTTCCGACAACACAAAATTTTTCATAGTTTTCTTTAAACACGTTTTTGTACGAGAAAACAATGCGATTCAAACAAAATATGTGAGTGATGACAAAGAAACATAACAGGAAGGTGAATTTATTACTTTTCAAAGGAACAAAAAGAGGAAAGGAATTTTTAAAGTACTATCTTTCACGTGATTCCAACGTGGCATGTCTCATCTCTGTAACATTTTTCATCTATCCTTAAACCGGGAAATCGCAACTGTGAAAGTTTAAGTCAAATGACTAGCAAAAAACGAGCCTGCAAAATTGGGAATTCTTGACAGAAAAGCGTGACAGGAATTTTTCATAAGAAAAATTTCACAACGTTTATTGGGCGTAGTCTGAAGTAATCTGTCAAAGGACACAAAAAGTTGAGTATTTGGAAGGGCAAATATGACCTTTAGTCAGAATTTGATCATTGATATCTCGGTTGCATTTTTACCGGAATACCCGCTCTTTCGGGATTATGGAAAAATTAGTTCCTTCTTTTGTAATTTTAAGGCTTATGGTAAATTTCTTCAAAAGAGATTAAAAAATGTTGCGTTAAACTTTGAAATTTGGATAGAAGCAAATTTTTTTGGTAAAAATATTTCATTACTTGATTCAAACTTTCTTCTTTTTAGTGGCAAATTTTCTTTTTATGACAAAATTTCTCTTTCTGGGCACACAATTTATTTTTGGTACAAGGTTTCTTCTTTCCAGAGCAAAACCTCTGAATTTTTTGAAAAATTTCTTCTTAATTGAATAAATTTTTCTGCAAAACGTTTACCTCATCTCCAAAATCTCACACCTTTACCTCTCGCCAAGTTTTTCACCTGTATTCGAAAACATCTTATCAGAGCGCAAATCATTTAGATCTTGTTTAAAATCCAATTTATCGATAAGCAAAAATTTAAAAAATCCAAAAATGAGCCAATTTCTGCAAACTTAGCAAAATGCCTTGCAAAGTACAAACAACCCACTACAATAATTTACATTCCTCCAAAAGAAACAATGCACTTCAGCACCTTGCGCACCTTCTCTTTTCCCTGCGCAATCTATGGGGGACCTCTCTCCTGAGGGCAACCCCATTTCTCATCACAAAGGTATTCTCGATCAAGGAGCCCTTGCTCCCCACGGCCTTCGGTCACCCCTATCGCCTCTTCAAGACTTTGTTCATGTGATCGAGAGGCGGCCTCTCGGGGCTGAGAAAATTAGACGAGAGCTGATGAGAGAGCTCGCGTTATACCCTCGTATTATACGCTCGTCACCTCTTCGCCACATAATCTGCCAAAGAGAAACAACAAAAAGGTCTCGCCTTCTGATTCCATCGGGAAGGTTCGCCTCTCGTCCTGACTAAAATTGATCGCCAGGAGTCAGTTTCTTCTTTCGCGCGATCTTTTGTTATGACACGCCACCATTTTCGGGAGCAGAGTGCACTAATATAACACCACTCTGTGTTATATTCTCGCTCCCGTTCACGCCCCAAACCGCCCAAGCTCACCTTTTCCGCTTTAAAAATTCCTCAGACGCCACAACGCCGGAAGCATTCTTTGAAACCGTTTTCCGTCAAACTATTGTTTGGTAGTGTAACGGTTTGCTGGACAGGTGCAGACAACTTTGCAGCCTAGGCCATTAAAAGGACAGTGCTTTGCGGTGAGTTTGGTTTTTGTGTTGAATTATGTGTTCGGCTGGTCAGGTGAGATGTTCAGATAAGAAGTGAGGGCAGGTGATTTTCCTAAGGGCAAAAAGACTAAAAGTGCATAACTGTTTCATAACTGTAGCAAAAGGTCATAACTTGTCTCTCTCTCAAACTGTTCTTTGAAAACATTTTCGTTCATTGTACTCTTTATATTTGTCATTTACCTGGTGTTTACATGTCGTTTCGTAGAACTTTCCCGATTTTCAGAGGTGGCTATTCGGTAGTTTTGTTTGTATCCATTACGGAGCCTCTTGATTCAAAAACCAAAAATCAAGAATCAAAAACCGCTTTAGGCACTAGTTCCAGCTTCTAAAAATTTTTATCACGAATTGTAATTGCTAAACTTTTTCTTGGACAAACACTTTAAACCAAAAGATGTCAAGATTGGCCCGTTTCCTTCTAAAAATCGTTCTGGATCTCTAGTCTTGACTCTTAAGGATCCGTCTTGAGGATCTTAGATACTTGAGCAATGGCATCCCTTGGTCTTGAGGATTCTACGGTCATCAATTCTTTAAAATTGTTCTGCCGAAATCGAGTCGAAACCCAATCTTCAAATATTCTATAACCATTAGAGCATTCTGGAATTAAAGTATAAAGTCATCTTCCGTATCTTATGATAAAATAAGTCCCAATTATACCAAGTTTCGGCTCGTAGGCCGAAAGTTTTTTTTATCGCTGAAATAACGTAAAAGTGAATACCTGTCAAGTTAGTATCAGAAAAATTGCAGGTACCTTTGACCATGCTAGAGAAAGGTGTTCCTGCAACGGCTGTGAAAGCCAACAGTGATATGACACCTTCTATAATTGATGAGATCGAGCCGGTGTTTTTTGAGTACAAGTCTGGGGATTACAAAGGTAACTTTTTATAGTTCTCGAATAAAAAGTGCAAACTATGGCCATGAATTTGCCATTTTCGCATAAAACAACTGAAAATCGAAAACAATTAAATAAATTTTGCCACAAATATTGAAAAATTCTAAAAAATGACGAAAATACTGAAAAAATCAGAAAAATCAAAAATTAAAGTGGCAAAATGATGCAAAAAACTAAAGATGCAACTTTCCAGGTGTGATTGTGGGCCACTTGTCGTGTAGGCGAAATCGAAATGCCCTCTCCTATGCAATGGTCAAAGCGGTAGGTGATTTATTATTTTGTGACACGAAATCATTTTAGTAACGCACTTTTAGTTGAACAAAAAGTTCGATGACATCAAGTCTGACAGAAACGCTCGAGTGCTCATCCTCAAAAGTGACGTCTTAGATGTATTCTGTGCAGGTAATTAAAACTAAAATTACAAGGTACAAGCTACAAATATGATTCGACAATAAGTAACCGACTTGCGCGAGAGGAAAACAATGGATAACCTGAAAAGAATTAGCAATTATTTTCCGTCTATGTATTTCTAAAATTTTTCAAAAGTTGCAATGATATGAACACATTTTCAAAAATGCCTAAAATTTGACAAAAAGCCTTAAAACCGAATTTTTTAATTGCGATAAAATTTCAATAACTATTAAAATTTCAATAAATTCATATAAAAATTTTAACAGGGGCCGACTTGCGCGAGAGGAAAACGATGACTGTCGATGAAATTCCAGTATTTGTTGCCAAACTCCAAGCTCTAATGAACAAACTGGCCGACCTCCCAATCCCGGTCATCGCTGCCATAGACGGAGTTGCCATAGGCGGTGGCTTAGAAATGGCATTGGCGTGCGACATTCGGATATCCAGTAAGGCTTGCATAAGCATTTTTCGTAGAGTGTAGTGATATTTGGAAAAATTTAGCTCCGACCTCGTTGATGGGCTTGGTGGAAACTCGGCTTGGAGTTATACCTGGAGCAGGTGAGACTTAAAAATCGGTCTTAACAGTTATTATCATTCGGGAATTCTCGAACTCGAGTTAGAAAATTTTTAAAATTAGAATTTTAACACAGAGTAAAATTTTGAATTCACTCAATCTTGGGATTTTATAATATAACTCGGACGAGTAATCGTCTTCATAGCGCGAGAAACAAGACCACACATGACGGTTACCATTTTTCTGCGGCGTTTTAAAATTCCATAGACGGCACATGAGTCTTACAGGAACCATTTTGTATAACGTTCCGTCGTTATTTTAGTTCTTGAAACTTATTAATTCGAATTCAGGTGGTACCCAAAGGCTATCTCGATTGCTCGGCATCGCAAAAGCAAAAGAACTCATCTTTACGGGCACAAAGTTGTCTGGAGTGAAAGCGGCCCAACTCGGTTTGGTCAATTGCGCGGTAGAGGACCCATATAGCGAGGCATTGGACATGGCGAAGCAAATCCTTAAAGGAGTAAGAACTTTTGTCTCCTGAGGGCACTGAGTTATTTTTATTTGTATTTTGCTCAATTTTGGCATATTTTTTATTTCTGTTTTAAAGTTTGTTTGGAAAGAGAAATTGTGAATTTTTTAAAATTTTTGGTATTCAAAGAATTTATGGAAAAGATTTAAAATATTTTCGGAATCAAAAACATTTTCTAATGAATTCAGAAGTTCAAGAAAAATTGGAAAATATGTAAGAAAACTCAAAATTTGTGAGAGAAGAAAATTTAGTGACAAATTTGGTACATTTTTAGGGGCCGATGGCGATTCGCGCAGCAAAAATGGCCATTGACCGGGGCTTTGACGTCGATTTAGACTCCGCACTGATCATTGAGCAAGAGGGCTACGCCCAGGTAAGCATTTTTCTCGGACGTTGTAAACAAAGTACTTGAGATTTTTTGAACTTTTTCACTCGTAATTTTATGGCTTATTGATCTCTGGCGTCAAAATGAATTTGTTACTCCCAAAAATATATGTCAGTCCTAAAATGAAGAAAACAAGAAAAATTAATCAATTTTTATTTTGGCTCAAATTTCGTGCGCATTTTTTTTCCGCCCAGGACTATTGTAAATGATCCTTTAGCGGCCGGGCCTGATTCTCTCAGCTTTTCCCAAACTAACTTCAAATTTTTTAATTACTCGATGAAAAATTCGTTCTGTAATTGTTCACCTGATCAAAAAAGTGAAAATAAATTCGTGAAATAATGGATTCTTCTAGATTGTGCGGACAAAAGATCGAGTCGAAGGGCTGAAGGCATTCTTCGAGAAACGTGATCCTGTATATATCGGTGAATAGTAATTATTCATATTTCCGTATAATAATCCTGATATTTCTTCTCGTTTCTCATGTATAATTTAACACATAATAAATCTTTTAGTTAACAGTATTCATTTTATGAGTCTGCGTCATGGTTGCAGAAAACTTCAACGCCCTTGTGAGCCATTGAAGTTATTCGAAGTTGTTTTTTACAAACAAATCCGCTTGGGACCAGCACTGCTTGCATGCAAATTTTCAATTGTTTCTTCAGTATTTGAGAGCGATGAAGGAGAAACCTGGCCGTTATGGTTTTCGATCATGCTGATCTCGAATCTGATCATAAAAATTCGATTATCTTTCTAGAACATTCTAGAAGCTTATATAGGAACATTGTATTACTCTCATAATGACACGGAAACTATCAGGAAATAAGCCTTCATGGATGTTCGAATATGCCGATCTCGAACTTCAACTCGGATATTTGATGTTATTCCATACTGGGATAAGTCGTCGAGGATAAGTTCCTGAATATTTCGGGTTGTCTTCTTCATGGATCCCGGCACAGGAGAAAAAAGTATTATAAAGTTGATCTTTTTCCAGCTGTTGGAAATATAGTGAGCAGTGACAGCAAGATAGTCTACGCCATTTTTGCAAAAATCCAATGTCAGTGAGCCACCGGTGTCGTTTAATCGTTGAATGTGTTGCATTAAGTCTATTTTTTTGCTCTTCATAGCATCCAGAATACGGGTCTTTATGGTTTCTCTCGAGGGAACGAGCTCTTGTGTTGTTTTCGGGATGCCATGGTCCATTTGATATTTTAAAATTTGATATTTGATGTATCTTGCATTTTATATGCATTTGCATTTATATTTCTTCTCGCATTATTCACGTGGTAATTTTAAAAGTAGAGTGTACATAGAGATAACTTCAGAACATTAAAGAAGAATCTATACATAAATCCGAGTTGAAGTTCGAGATCGGCATATTCGAACATCGGATTTGTTTGTAAATTTGTTTGAAAATTTGCATTCAAGCAGTGCTGGTCCCAAGCGGATTTGTTTGTAAAAAACAACTTCGAATAACTTCAATGGCTCACAAGGGCGTTGAAGTTTTCTGCAACCATGGTCTGCGTATTGTTTGCAACTGTTTTGTAATGTTATGGTTTAATTTGATTTTCAGTTCAAATTGATTCAAATCAGTTTGAGTTAAAATTCGATCCTGACCATATTTTTAATTCTCGGGCCAAGTTTGGAAATTCTCTGTCCTTTAAACTAATCCGTTTTCGAACTGATCATACAGCCTAACTTTTTCAACGGCTCAAAATATTTCTTTTTAAACTCGCGTCAAATCTTATTTGTGATCAGCTTGGCTTAGTCAAGCCAGACTACTATGGGACCCTACACTTGGGGTCTTCCAGTTGAAGATCATTTGAGTATTATCGCACTAGCGCCTTGGGACTCCCTACTGTAGTCCAATAAAAATTTTTGCCTACATGTATGCCTATATGTTTTATGTTTCCTCACATTCCAAGGGAGAAGGTCGGGCGCTCCGCGCCCGACCACAGGACTGGCTCGCCGCCTCCGGCGCCTCGCAATGTTTATGAGGAAATAAGCATGTTCAACCCAAACATATGCTTTCGGCCCTCAAAAAACCGGGACTAATGGACAAAAATTGGGTTTGGGAATTCAAAAAGGGGGACAGAATGACAAAAATTCCTCCGTCCGTGGATCCACGGACGGAGGAATTATTGCTTTAGCTTACTAAAAGGGTAAATTTTTCTTAATGAAAATTTTTGGGTAAGAAACGACTTATATGCGCCTTTTATTTTACATGTCTAACGTTTTACAACAACGGTTGTCGCTTTTGAAACAGCGATCGATGGAGATTCTTGATGGCACTTGAACAAGGACACGATTTGTTTTCTGTATCGCTTCACAATCAATAAAGTGCATAGCGGATTTATTACCTAAAATATTTGATATACGAAATTTTGAAGGAAGAAGAATGAATTACAGTCGAGTCTCATTAAAACGCGTCTCTATATAACGCGGATTTTGACCGGTCCCGAGACCCGCGTTATAAAAAACTCGATTGTATATTTTTTCAGGCTCCTAATTTTGCTATACACTTCAACTGGCACGGGTACAAGCGTAAAATTAGTTCTCAGTTTGTATCCTCCAGAGCCGAATTAATGAGGTGACGTCTATTCATGTCCCATTCTTGAGAATGGTGGCCGATCAGTTAAAAATTTTTGGACTCTTTTGCAGATTTCATTTTCGACAAAATCATGGACGCAAAAAGAGCAATACTCCCAATTATTGTTTACAATTTTTAAGTATTAATTAACTTATAAGGGACTCGAATTCGGATTCTACGTTAGGTTATACAAATTTTTATTCAAAAATTTCGGCTAAATTTGCCATAAAAGGACCACTGACGTTATTGTTCTCACTACTTTCTTGGGAAGCCTGTAGCAATAAACTCCAGTCTTTCAAAACCGAGCCCATTTTCGACTACGAAAATGGGCAAATTCAATACATTACAAATTCAATACCCAGCTGTTTGATTTGGCCTGATATAAATTTTTCCGTAAAAAAGAAGACGCTTACTGGAACCCAGTGGAAGAGAATTGCGACGAGAGTGATGGCACTCGATGATTGAGGAGCTTTCGAAATTTTGGCATATCCCATATATACGACGACAATAAACACCATTCCCAAAGGCAGAATCGCCTAAAAATTTTCATTATCCGTAATTCAACTTGGAAACAACAGGATTGGCATCCTGAACCGATGCCATAGATCTGTTTTCTAGGGTGCAAATCTTATGGATTTTCGCGGGTTTGGGGTTTAGGCTTAACAAAACTAATATAGGAGCAGACTTCCAACACAATCTTATGGGTGCAAATGTAAAAGAGAATGTGAGCCAAATTTGGGACTCTTTTATGTAACAGTTTGCAGCTAAGCAAAGAACGCTTGCTATGCAAAAGTTCTCAGTGATCATTAACTCCAATAACCACCTTCCCAGAGACTTCAGGGCTTTTTCATAATATAAGAGGGGTGATCGTCTGGAGCTATCTCGGGAAGACATACTGAGTTACCCAGCTTGATCTAAAATGGAGAAAAGCTTATAGGGGACCAGGAGAGGAGTTAGAGGCACTGGAAAGATTCCTGTCTGGATAGGGCCGGCTTCAGCTAGTACAGTCGAACTCCCGAATAACGCCAATCACGGGACCGGACAAAATCGGCGTTATTCGGGGGGCGGCGGCGTTATTCGGAGGTTTTCAATCAAAATTTCGTTAGATCAGCGTTAATCGGGGTTTTTGAATTTTTCGGCAGTAAATTTGAATTTAATCGCGCGAATTTGAACTTTTTCATTAAATTGTGAAACTTTGTAAAACTTTTGGCAAAAAGCGGCAAAAATATTTCGGAAAATCTGAAAATTTTTTAAATTCTATTTAAAATTTTGTAAAAGTGATAAAAATTTCGAAAATTTCTTCAAAATATTTGAACCGGGGGTATTCGGAGGGTCATTTATAAGGCATTTATTCGGAGGGCCAAACTCATACAAATCCTTAGACGTAAATCCGGGACCGGAGAACATCGGCGTTATTCGGGGTGGCGTTATTCAGGGGTTCGACTGTATATAAATACTCGCGGCAGAGCGCTACAAGAGAGTTGGGGGTATCAATTAGCCTAGGGGTGTGCTGCGAAGTCTTGCGGTATGAGGGACCTATTGGGAAATGTGACTTTGTAACTATTTGCATTATTCATCCGGCTAAATATTCTTATTTGTAAATGAAACTTACAAATATTCTTAGACCTTCATTCTAATATGGGCGGCACGCTTAAAATATAGAGGATCAGGGTCCCTGTATGAGGCATCAGACCCCAGAGCTAGGTGGCCTCACTTTAACTCAAAAATATAATAAAATTCGCACCCCATGAAAGGGTGAGAATCCTAGTTCGGTCAAGAATAAGGGTGAGAATCCTAGGTCGGTCAACCATAACCTTTAAGACATTTTTAGATTGATACCTTCAAAAGTAACTAACCTGCACAACCAAAGCGACACTTATTTGGCTATTCAACTCGTGCACAGTGCTCCGTGAAATGAACTGCGAAGCCATTTTGAATGTTTTCCGGAGCTTATAACTGCACCAAGCAATGATACCATAAATTAAGGCAAGAGTTGCCAACATGAATGTGTCGCTGTAGAACTTTATCACGGATGACTGAATTTGGAGAATTTATTTTCGCTTTCAAACACAACGCAGGAATACAGTGGAGTAATTTTTAAATTGCAAACGGAGAAAGAAAAATCGCCCGGGCCTCGGCGTGCAGGTAGAGATCTGAGACGATTATCCCTCCCCAACTGGGCGGTAACCGTGTTTCAGGCACTCAAATTTTCCGCTTGTCACGTCAGAATAATAACTATCAATTTTTCGCACTCGGAACAAACTCCAAAAACGTGGTTTTCCGAAAACCTGAACAAGTTTTCAGAGTTCCTCCTCTTGCGCTCTTAAACCTCTATAGGCCCGATATTTTGCGCGAAAAATTTTTTCCATTTGGCAAATTTGATGAAATCCAAAAGCATAAAACACACCTTTCTGACAAAAAACCCAAAGGAGTGCTTTGTAGCGTTAATGTGAAATAGGGATTCTATAAGTGCATCGTGCCCATCAAATGCTTCATTTTCCAGAATTATCATAATTATGAAAATCACGCAAAATATATTCGGAATAAGTAGAATTACGGCCAATAAACGCGAAGTGACTTCTATTTTCCTGAAATATTTGTCTTAGCTTGCAAGTTTTAACTTACGAGATAGCCCAAATGGACAGAACTTCTCCAAAGATTCTCAATCGATTTGAGCCTTATTTGAAATTAAATATTTTAAGGATACAGTCGAGTCTCTTTCATGGTTGCAGAAAACTTCAACGGCTTTGAAAGCCTTTAAAGTAATTTTGAAGTATTTACAGTGTAACGCAGGCAGTAGACTTTGCTAAATCTACTGCCTACGTTACATCTCATTAGATGCTCTGTATAATATACGGTGTAACGCAGGCGGTAGATTTAGCAAAGTCTACTGCCTGCGTTACACTGTAAATACTTCAAAATTACTTTAAAGGCTTTCAAAGCCGTTGAAGTTTTCTGCAACCATAGTCTCTTTATAACGGCGGTCTCAGGACCGAACAAAATCGCCGTTATATAGAGAACGCCGATATATAGAAACTCATTTCTATACATTTTGGCCTCGTGGGTCCAAATTTCACCGCCGTTATATAGAGACTCGACTGTATTTGAATTTTTTTGGCAACTGTCATCAAATTTTAAATTTCTCGAGGAAATTCAAACATTACTCATTTCAGGAGTATTTGTTCTGTCACCTTGAGTATATTAGCTTACGATCTTATGTAAAAATTTGCAAACTAAAGCTAAAACTTGCCTGCATAAAATTAAATAACGATATACAAACTGCGACGATAAAGAATAAATTTTGATTGAAAAAATAAAGAACCAGAGAAATGCCAATAATGCATTTACGATTCGAGATGAGTGCTGTGAGAATCCTGTTTGTACCATCAATAAGTTCCCATTTTCGAGCAAAGTATACTAAAATCAATGTTTGTATAATTAACAATATACGAATTGTTTATGCCAAATTTTCCAGTTAAGAAACAGAAAGTTTGAAAACAGAAGTTGATAGAAATTAACCCTAGATTATGACCAACAACGCTAAGGGTTACCCAGAACAAAGGAAATCGCAAAATGCCAATTACAACATATACTTATAGTCGAACACAAAGTTATTCCAACTAAGGACTCTAACCAAAGTGATCACTACCCAAGTGTCACATTCCCTGCAGAACTGACCAGTACAAGATGGGACTTTGCTTGGGCAGTTAAGTCCCTTAGAAAATAGTTACCACTTTCCTGCGTTATGCGAAATACAGGCAAAAACGCCGTATAGACGGTTACTTAGACCTTCCCGAGAAAAGACCCAAGTGGAGCATGCCAAGGTTGGACATCTCCAAAAGTTGGTGGCCTATTACTTTTCCTACAAAGGAATCGTAAAGTGGGTGGAGAGTTAGCGTACTGCACTGTTTCTCAATTGGCATTTTTGGCCAGAAAAGAACCAAAAAGTATTCCCTCCAGAATTTTGGTTCATAAGCCGTAAAAATTGGCACATTTTAGCATTCTGTCTATCACAACGTTCCTAGGTTCGGAAAATATCCAGAGAAACTGTATAAACGATTTTGTGATTAGTATTAAAACAAGTACCGGTTGCACTATTGCTGATACTACCAAATATACAATATTGACAACAATTGAGTGAAGCAAGATGGTGCTGTAATGTTTCATCTCATCTTTGGTTCCTTTCAGAATAAGCCAGGCCAAGGTTAAATTGGAGCTTAGTCCCATAACCAGACAGGTGTAGGCATTATACGTGTTGAAGGTATCCATTTGTGTATCGTTTGGCTTGCGGAATGAATGTAAATGTTTCCTGACGTCTTATAAGGAACAGAATCCAACTGAAATTGAAAAGAACTTTGATGTGACAACAATTCAGATATATAGAAAACAGAAATTGTAAACACAAAAAATACTTATTTACCAAACACGTAAAACCTGAGGTTAGAAAACCGCACCGTGACTTGAAAACTGCTTAGATACTTTCAAGACCGATCTTCTTGGAATTTCAAAGATTGTACTCAAGACTGTTGTGACTTAAGGTAAAACCAGTTATGTGAGACTCTGGTTATGATACAAGGTACTATACAATTCGAAGAAAACAACATTAAGTTCGCTTTAAAACTTCTTCGTCGCCTGAGACCTTTGTACGTCGTGGAAAGTACAGGAAAGAACAGAATCCAACTGAAATTAAAAAGAGCTTTGGTGTGACAGCAATTCAGATATCTAGAAAACAGAAATTGAAAAGAACTTTGTACATATGTGGTAGTAAATTCTTTTCAAGAGTATTTATAATTTCCTACCCTTAAGTTACAGGAGCGGAAACTACATAAACACAAGGAAATGCTTAGTTATCAAAAGATTGCCAGTGCATAGTTCTGTAAAAGTGTTGTCTAAGATACTGCGTTTAGGTAAAACATTAAGCAAGGCTATAGCCGAGCCAATAACATCGCAAACAGAAAGATCGTTTAATCCTAGTTAAAAGTAATTTGTTTGGGGAACACATACTTGGGGGGTTTTATTTGAATTTTTACGCACGCCAATGCATGCCAGAGGGTAAAGAGATCTTAATGGGTAATTCTAATTTTACCATGAGCTCCCCAGGGTTCGCTCTAGGGTATCCGTAAAAAGTTTTGAGGACTTGGCTTGTTAGGGGGTACTTCGCGGTTCAAAAGATGTTTTCGGGAAATTTTCGGCGGCAAATCCAAAAAGTGCAATTTTAGTGCCAGAAATGACCACTTATAACAAAATGCAAAACTTAACCCCCATTATCCCACCGAGTTAGGTTACGTTCGTTTTTGGCGAGTTATGCCGATTTTCAGTGAAATCCTTCAAGTGTAACCACCCCCCCCCCAAGTATGTGTTCCCCATTTGTTTAGGCAATGTTGTTTTACAAGGTCAAATTTCCAAGGAAAACTTAACGTCAGTATTCTTCAGATTCATAAAAATCGACAAATGGCGAAAATTTGAAATGTATAAAAAGCAAATGTGTCCTGAATGGCCCCCGAAAGCTATGAGGTACTATAATAATTCTTTTCAGAATAAGCAGTTACACAAAATCCAACGGAAATGAAAAGAACTTTGTAGTGATTTGGTAGTAAATTTCAGCAAAAGTCCAGGATCATTATCATTTGTTGCTTTAAATTACCATCAGGAATTTGTACCCCATAAATACGAGGAAAACGCTTAGGGGAATCGGTAAAAATCCCCCGGTAGAAATCCCCCCGGTAGAAATCCCCCCGGAAGAAATCCCCCCGGTAGAAATCCCCCCGGTAAAAATCCCCCCCCCATTTTCAAAAAATCATATAAAAATGGCCAAAAAACATGAAAATCCCCATTTTTTTTCGCTGAATTCGTATTTCACGTTAAATCGGATTAGGCTTAAGCTCCCGAACAACCCTTATGTTAGGCTAAACAACCCTTATAAGGCGCCAAACAAGCCATTAGGCTTAAGGGGACGCTGTGCACGCACAATCGGACTTAGTCTTAGGGGGCTTAGGCTGCTGTGCAGTCTTAGGCTGAACAACCCAATAAATACGAATTCAGCGAAAAAAATGGGCATTTTCATGTTTTTTGGCCATTTTTATATGATTTTTTGAAAACGGGGGATTTTTACCGGGGGGATTTCTACCGGGGGGATTTCTTCCGGGGGGGGGGGATTTCTACCGGGGGGGATTTTTACCGGGGGGGGATTTCTACCGGGGGGATTTTTACCTAGACTCAACGCTTAGTTACAACACAAAAAATATGAGGCTCGAAAACAGCACCGTGACTTAGAAACTGATTTAATACTGATTTTCTTGGAATCTCAAAGATTGTACTCGAGAATGTTGTGACTTATGACTTAATATCTGTTGTGTGAGACTTTGCTAATGAGATCCGCCACTCCATTACGCACCGCAGCAAAGAGTGTGAAAAAGGAACTATGCAGTTCATAGAAAACCAAAGAAAGTCTCAAAACCGTTTTGTCGCCCGAGGGTCTTGTTCGCCATGGGAACAAAATTTGGTCTGTCAAATTCACGCTTAACAGTACTCAAATAATTCACACAGTCTGAGTCTGTATTATATATTTCTGCACAAGGAAGTAAACAGCATAAAGGCGCGATCAATAACTGTCTGAGACACCTTTCATTGGATGCACTAAGCATACTGAAGCACTTTAGACCTACATACAGATGGACATTTTCTGGCAACCCTCTGCCCTAACCCATTAATTTCTGTCTATTTGATTATTGATCGCTTTCTTGTGTGCTGTTTACTTCCAATTTGCTAGTTGACGAAATAACATCACACTTGCTATGATCAAGCATACAGAGAAAAAACATACAATAGGGGCTTTAAATACAGAGTATACGTTATAGTGCAAAGTTAGTCTAAAGCTGATGCGTCGTCAGAAAGTCACTAAACTACTGTTGGTTTAGCTTGACAGATTCCATAGGACTGCACCCGCGGCTACGCCGCTTGGCGGCGCCCCGCCCATATCAGTATGCTTTTATAGAGAAGTTTATTCAAAGTACTACATGCTATATTCCAGCATATTACTTTCGTGGGTTTCGCTGTCTACAGCTCATCAGTGCGGCTAAAAAACATCCGCAGACCCCCCCCCATTTTTTTGTTTTTTAACTTTTATCTTTTATTTTTAATTTGTTTTTTTTTTTAAACAAATATTTACAAATCTTATTACAATATATTTACAATCTATTTACAAACTCTATATTTCCTAAAGAACTTCCTTGTACACAATGTTTGGTACCTTATAGTCATCCTTTTCAATTTGTTTTGCAGCCAACTTGATTTTTATGTGCTGCCAAGAACGGACACGTGACACTCCAACATATAGCTGGCCGTGACTAAACACGGGTCTGGTCAAATCAAGTCCGACCTTGTCTAACGTTTGGCCTTGGGCCTTGTTTATCGTCATAGCAAATGCTAACTTTACTGGGAATTGCTGTCTATACAGATGACATCCAAATCTGTTTTTGTCATCCACCACCGTTATTCGTGGAATCAATACCGTTTTTCGATCTTTCGCGTTGTTCGAAACAATGGTACATTGAATAATGTTTTTGCTCATTGTTTTGACTCGCAACCGTGTTCCATTGCAAAGTCTTTTCTGCAACATTAAATTTCTTAACAAAATAATTATAGCATTTATTTTCAGTGCCAATGTCGATGGCGGAAAATTTGCTTTATTAAAACTCCTGAGGTCTTCAGGTGCCAATATTTGCGCCGCATCTTTATTCTGACTGTCGCGACTCTCGTATAGTTCTTCTTTACCCGGAAGCATTTTAAGCACTTCGGCATTATGCATTTCAGTTTCTACATTGTAGGGCGACAATATTGCGCATTTGGAAACTTCTTCCCATTTCTTGGATTTTATTAGATCCTGGAAAATCTCTTTCGATAATTTTTCCTTTGTGATGCTGCTTTTTTCAAGCTTCATTTTTGCCAAGTCAACTTT
>JAKKPZ010000650.1:0-22592 GCA_022814885.1 Ditylenchus destructor | reverse complement strand
TTGTTAAACCAAAATGGTTTTAGTAATAGAAACACTATCCGTATTTGTATCATAACTTTACCATAACATCGGGAAAATGTAATGTTGGTGTCGCTTAAAAATCGATCCTTAAAATCGCAATCCTAAATTTTAGAATAACTGGAAAAAATTTGACTTCAAGAACGATTGACTTTATTGCATTTTTATATCCTTTACACAGTCAACATTGGGTTAATAGAAGAAGCATGTTTTACATGCACAATTCCCAGGGGATCCCCGGGGAAATACGGGGAAATGGGCTTTTTTCAATTTTTTCACATTTTTCGGCTATTTTTTCAAATTTTTGCCCTTATTTGACCATCTTTTCATGTTTTAGTTCATTCTATTGCACTTTTTGGCCATTTTTTCATTTTTTTGTTCATTTGTTCGCAATTTTGATAAATTTTTACTGTTTTTGTTCATGTTTCTCCAATTTTCGGCCACTTTTTCGTGGTTTTATTCATTTTTTCAAATTTTTGGCCATTTTTACGTGTTTTTTGGATTTTGTATTACCATATTATATTAATATTGTAATACAAAATTTTTTAAGTTCCACCCCACATAAGCTCCTCCTTTATGTCAGTGCTGCTCCAGATGAGTCGTAGTCTGTTGGGCCGCCAGACAATTAAAGAAAGACACACTATTTCGTCTGTAGACGGTTATTCATTGAGTAAATGTATACCAATGACGAAATAGTGTGTGGTAAGCGGCACTGAGGGCCGCAGGCTCGACTGAAGGACTTGTAATATAATTTCGGTGCCGAAGGCACCATATCCCGCTAGTCAAAGATTAAGTCTCTATTTGTATTAATAATGTTTCAGTTGCTATCCGATACAAATTGTTAAAGCTATAAAACTGTGTAAAAAGTCGGAATAGACTCTCTCTTAGTTGCGAGGCTAGCTTAAATGACTATTCTAAATTTTACTCTGAATGTCTATATGGTAAAATTGTAATTAAGCCCTATGTCAATTTTTCATTTAAAAATATATGAAATAAAATAGAAACATAAAATGGAAACAAAAAAATCAGCGCGTATATATGTAAAACATTAGAAAGTGGTTATTAGTTATGTTTATGTTCATAAAATTTCAGATCTGCAGGGAATTTGTTTTGGGCCAGTCTGAAACTTACGAAGGATCCGACCCATGCACTTCTATTGTCGTCCGAATCTTAGAGGAAAAGTCAAAAGTTGTCGAAGAATTTGAAAAGCGCTCTGTCAACGATGTGAGCTTTCTCATTAATGAAGAGACATGCGAAGCAAATCGCCAATATTTGAGCTGTGTATCGCCTGTTTTCAAAGGAATGTTGTGTGGTAAATTCTCGGAGGCGCAACGGAACGAAATTACTTTGGAGAGTTTCGATTCAGCTAGCATTTTCAAGGACTTTCTTTTGGCTGTTAGTCCGCTTCGAGTTCAGGTAGTTATTAATTGTATGGTACTTAGATTTTTGTGATTACTGGTACATACTATTACTTATAGTTATTAATTAATACTAAAAGAAAGAGTAGTATTCGGCTGCCAATGACTTCGGGGATGCCAGGGGCGCACCCAGGATTTTTTTTTGGGGGAGTACGTTTTAGTGGAAATGGCCATTTAGGGGGGGGTACCGGATTTTTGGGACCCCCCATTTTGGGTTTTTTGGGGGTGTGGGTGCCGGACCAAATTTTTCCCAAATTTGCACTGATTTACACCAGGCATGACACGCGGGAAACCCATATTTGAACTTCATAATTTTTTTTCTCGATTTTTTACAGTGTCCGGCTATTTTTTGATTGTTCCTACCCCACCGGACCGGGGTACGATCTAGCGATTGCCGCTATCAAAATAGGGTATATCGCCACAAAAATGGGTGGTTTACCCTATTTTTCCGTTATTTCGCAACACCTATTGTGAAATAATGAAAAACTGGGGTAAACCACCCATTTTTTGTGGCGATACACCCTATTTTGATAGCGCCAATCGATAGATCGTACCCCGGTCCGGTGGGGTAGCAACACTCAGAAAATAGTCGAACACGGTAAAAAAATGGAGAAAAAAAAATTATTCAATTCAAATTTGGTTTTCCCGCGTGTCATGCCTGATTTACACTCATTTTTTCAAATTTTCCCATTTTTTTTTGGGGGGGGCTACGTACCCCGGTACCCCCTTGGGTGCGCTACTGATGCCTAGGAAGGAAAGGGTAATCTTACTGATTTGCATTTTCTAAAAGTATCTTGTTTTCCAACGATGTACCCAATAAGTTTCCCACCTAAAACTCTTTTGGCACAAATCCTTCAGGTTCACGATTCTTGAAGCCTATGGAATATTGCAAGCAGACTACATATGTCGTGGAAATCCGTTCGTTGATTTGCAAAATGGCCAGTGGATATTTACCGTCATGCCAGCCAATTACTTTAAACTCTACTTTAAAAGTAGCATTTTCACCTTCATCAGAACTGTGTCTGTAACAATTCATATACCAGTCTGCGATATACAACTTAAATTAGTATAACAAAAATTTATTTTTATTTTGAACGAATAGCCAGAAAACGTTTTCCAATTACTCGTAACCTAACGGGTGATAACTAATTATTGGCAGTAAATATATTGTATTCAAAAATTATATTTTTGGCGTTACGTTCCGATGTGTCAGTTGTGTTAGTTGTAGCAAATTTTGTCTAGTTTCCGAAAATGTATAACATGTCTGTTCGATAACTGTTTAAAATTTAAGAAGTATGGCATCGAATGAAGACACTCTCAGAATCCGAGTGTACAAGGTTTGGACAGATGTGTCTGCAGAAATCTTCAATTTTTTTGTTAACATTCTTTCTGCCTAGCAAACTTTTATACGCAGATGAAACTAGACAAAATTCTGAACACTATAGCGAAAACCGGATATTATTTAGACAGTTTTTACGGATTTTAGAGCTGATTTTGTAAAAGTCCGATTTTGAAAAATGTCGATTTTGGAGAAAATCGGTATTCTTGGGCTGACATTTGGCTGCAGATAACTGTAAAATCCATAAAACCTGGCTAAATAATGTCGGGTTTTCGCTATAAGACTATCAATTTTATGAAAATTTTGAATTTCTACAGACACACCTGGTCAAGAATTTTTAATTTCGACCAAAAATTTAAAACCGAATTTTTGGCATTCCAGGGGAGTATCGGACAAATTCTCAAACTAGGATCCTGGCTAAGGCTCTCTACTGTATTACTGTTTTTATAGCTCCGTCGGAGCTCTAATTTTGGCGGTGTTCGCATTATGTCAAGTCGAGGTGTAAAATTTTCGGAATGGAACTTGTACACTCGGATTCTGAGGGTGTCTTCATTCGATGCCATACTTCTTAAATTTTAAACAGTTATCGAACAGACATGTTATACATTTTCGGAAACTAGACAAAATTTGCTACAACTAACACAACTGACACATCGGAACAGTATGCTAAAAATATAATTTTTGAATACAATATATTTACTGCCAATAATTAGTTATCACCCGTTATAAGCAGTAGAGTTGCACGGTAACACTTGACCCACAAATCAAAATGGTCAAAAATATCGCATAAAATCGCGTTAGATGAAGCTAAAAAGTTAACATTGGTACCCATTTTCACTAAAGTTAGGTAAGAAATGTAACATTAGTTTTTGGATTTGATTGGAAAAAAATGAAAAAAAAATGCAGATTGCGGATTGCGGACGTCCGCAATCCGCAATCCGCAATTTTTTTTCTTTTTTTTTTCATTTTTTTTTTCAATTTTTGGGTACCAATGTTAACTTTTTAGCTTCATCTAACGCGATTTTATGCGATATTTTTTACCATTTTGATTTGTGGGTCAAGTGTTACCGTGCAACTCTACTAAGCAGTACTTTAACGGTCTACTACGTTGTCAACAGGGCTGTTGAAATTAGGATTTCGAACGGGTACCAACCGAACCCCGTCGAAATTTGCCTCAGATCGATGTCATTCGATTTGTCACCATACCATTGTCCACTCTTTTCAAATGATATTTGAGACTTACTTGACTTCGAGTGGTATATCTCGAGCATATTTCTGATACATTCGCTTGAAGTCACAAAATGCCGGCTTGTCACCGCAGTTAGACCACAATAAGTTTTGTTTTCGTGCATGAGACGAAATGACCATCCACGGGCTTCGGCTTCGTATTTCTCCAGCATTTTGCATACCTTTTCGGAATTCAATTCAGGATTTAGAATTTCTTTTTCCAACGGCCAAGCTTGCTTGAGATCCATAGCAGGGCTGGGAGATCGGATCGGATTTTTTGGCCATTTCCGATCCGATCCAAGCACCCCTAAGAATGCACTCGGCCGCGGATTCAAATTTAAATTCCCGCCGGCCGTGCCCGATAGGGCGCGGCCGGGAAAAATTTTAGAAAATTTTAATGAACCACCATTCCAAAATTACAAAATTTTCGCCTGCGGCGCTATTTGGTTACCATTTCTCCTGCAAGAATTTTGAATATTTTTATATGAAAATCGCCAAAAATCGAATAATTTTCGCCTGCGGCGCTCTACATATTTTTCGCAATACATATTTTTTTGACCTTTTTCGAAAATTGATTCGAATGCTTTTTCTCGTTGTGCGCTATATGTGAGTATTTCGTAATGGACGAAGGACATTACTTAATTCTCTGTTTTTATTCCATCCAATGACTTTCAAAGTTGGAGAAAAACAAGTCTGATTCATTTTAGGGTCAAAAACGTATAACATTGCCAAACAAAAACAATATATCTCACAGCTATATGAAATTGTCGTGTTTTTGCTCCGAATGGTTCCTGTAGCCAATCCAAACATTTCCACTTTTTAAATATAAAACATCGACGCCATGGGTAAATTTTAAAGAAATAAGCACACTTTTTGCTTGCATAAAAGTGCATCATTGGTACCAAAGCGTATCCAGTCCTGAATGTTTGAACTGAGCTTGAATCTGAACTTCAGGTTATGTATGTTAATTCTTTTCGCTATCAATGAACTGATTCCTTATTTTGACGGATTGGTCTTTGGTCAACGCGTCAAAAGTGATTGTCAAGGATTAGAGAGAAAAGCGTTATCGGATGGGAAAATGTTACACGGGAAAATGATAACATAAAGATTGAATTAGGAAAAAGAAATTCCGATGTTAAGTAATAAAATATTTAATAACGCACAGACTTTTATTGATATTTCCAATTTTATATCGAAAATTTACTAGGATTTTTGCCGCAATACGCAATCTTTAAGCACCCCTAAGAATGTCCTCGGCCGAGGCCATTTTACGGTTATGGCGATTTACGGTTACGGCGATTTTCCATTTTACGGAGCAGAAAGAAGGAAACAATTCTTTAGTTATTCGTTACAAATAAGTGAGATAACGATGTAAAAATATGTTTATTTCGAATGAAACGAATGCTACAGAGATAGCCTTGCACTTTATTTTGTTACTAGAATGTTATAAAGTTAAGCTTAGCGAGATTACGGTTTATAAATTGGGTAGGCATCAATCGATTACTGTTAGTTAAAGGTAACACGGTGTGTGTTTTTCTCAATGAAACTAAGCTCGCGGCTAACACAGTTATCGTTATACGAATGAACATTTTTATTTGGAAATTTGATTTTCTGCTCGTTGCGCGCTATTTTCAAGCATTTTTAACGAACGAACGAAGTTAATTATTTATTAGCTATTATTTAACACGAACGAATTACATTAACCAATTTTCTGTTTTGTATCCATTAACTGGCTTTGAAAATTGGAGCAAAACAAGTGTGATTCATTTTATGCGCATTTCTCTCCAAAACTTTCTCAATGAAACCAAATGGGCTGGTTGCTTTACCAGGTGGCGAACTAATCCCGCGGAAAAAGATCTTATCTACGATTTTGAATTGGCGGCTATACGGCCGCGGCTGGAACGTTCTCTTCGTTGTGGACGAAGGGCGGACGAAGAGAGAGAGAAGAGACGACAGACAAACAGAGCGTTTTATTTGTAGATAGTGTGCGGCGCACGCTCTGTTTGTCTGTCGTCTCTTCTCTCTCTCTCTCTCGTCCGGCCTTCGTCCGCAACGAAGAGAACGTTCCAGCCGCGGCCGTATAGCCGCCAATTCAAAATCGTAGATAAGATCTTTTTCCGCGGAATTAGTTCGCCACCTGGTATACAACTATCGCTATACGAATTAACAAGTTTATTTCGAAATGTGGTAGGGTCTTTCTTATAAAATTAAAATTTTTGTTTTGCTTTTTAATTTAGTGATGATTTGCTCTTCATTATGTCCATAAAATTTCTCCCTCTGTAAAAGACTTATTTTAGCGAATACTTACAGTACTTTTCACAAATAGCTAAGAAGTTTTTGATGAAGTTTTTAATTAATAATACCGTAGCTAATTGGATTAAAGTGAAGAGACAAATTTTTGTTAGCCGTTTCGAAATTGAGTACCAGGTGGCCTATATTAGTATGTGAAAAACTCCTCAGATTCGGATTCCACGCATTTGAAAACCTCCGGGAGCAAAAATTTAGCCAGTTAGATAATGCTTTGATTCGAAAGTGTCACGTCTTGAAAAAAGTGGCCTTTTTTCATAAATATTTTTAAAATTTATGAAAATAATAAAAAAATTACATTAAAAAGTGTAATAAGCAAAGTTGTCCATTGGTTCATTGTCCAATTGTTCCTTTTTCGAAAAACAGAAAATCGATATCGCGTAAAAAAAGCGTTTCCGGGGCCTTTTTTGAAATAGACTTCATGTCACTCATTTTTAGGCTTTTACTTCAGCGGTTTCGCCAAACGCATTCAAAATCGCTTTTGTGCAGTAGGCAGCTTTGATTCAATTCCGACATACGAATTTTTCTTCGCGCGAGAATTGAAGAAAGGACTTCCAGCTATCTATGTAAACGCTCATTTGGAGGTATACAGCAGCTATACGTTGGAACGCTCGAGCATCTGACTTTGTTTTCAGACACTTTTTCTTCACAGCTTCTGTGCTTATGTGTTTTGCATAAAATTTATTTTGTGAAATGACTTATAAATATGCCTGCTTGCTTATCATCAATATAAATCCTTATGACAATGAAGCTTAAAAAATCAGACCCAATGTGTTGACAGACTCAATGCTTTGGTTCAAAAATGTCATTTTTAGAAAAAAAGGGACTGTTATCCAGAAAAATTATCCTGATAAATGAATATGCCGTCTATACTCCGTCTTCAGAAGCTAAGAAAGTTTCTTGAAAAATGAGCGAAACCGGCGGTATTATTGTTTGAGATCAGTTTTGGCACAAATATTAGCCGTTTCTGGCATTCTGCCCATTTTGGCGATAAAAATTGACCGAATGTGAGAAAGTAGTACAGTCAACTCTGGGTTAAGTTCCAGGGTATGTCTTTCTTTCTCTTGGCCTCGGAGTGTTATATTTCACAATTGTGATTTCACTGCACGCTCTTTGTTTAGTTCTATGCTTTTGAGAGACAAAGCCATTGTCCAGCAACAGTGATTCGCTTCTGAAATTAACCATAGCCATCATTTCCTTTCTGCATTTCGAAAAATAAATGAAATTATCTTATGTCCAGAATTAGCTAAAAACAGTTAATAGCATTTTTAAACATATTTTGGGCAAATCCTTGAATAACGCTTTTTAATTCAGTTTCAACCTATTTCCAGTTAAGCAATTTGGCAAGGCCTGCCGAAAGCGATTGAGCAACTGACAGCAGTTTCAACTGTAATTTTGCAGCAGAAAATTTACAGCAGAAAAGAGTAAATTAGCAGCAAAAGGTATAAATTTTTCAGTTTATTTGAGCATAAACGGCTTTTGTAATCTTTCGTCTTTTGGGCGCTTCATTTCGTATTCATGCAAAAATGAGAAATATTTTATCGCCACCCAAAAACATTCTCTCGGATCGATGCCCGTCTAGGCGCTGCCCACATTCCTCTTTTGTGAACCGCAATGGACATGGTTAATTCAGTTGCGGTGCCTTTCATCGGCCATGATGATGAGAGAATATAAATGCATTCGATATCGTTGAAAAATAATTCGTTTGCTTTGAATTCGAGCAAATATGCAACCAGTGATTTTCATCTTCACTTTTCTCTTTCTGGTGAACACTTCCTACCAGCATGCGCTCAATGACAAAGAGGTTCCCGAAATCTCCTCACACACGTCCGCTCCTGGAGCTGGTAAGTTAGCTTTAAGCTACATGTAACATTTAAAAATATTTTCAGATACTTATTCCTCGACCCGAAAAGTCATACGTACTTGAAATTAGAGTTTTAAGCGCTCAAATGTTAATGGTCAAAATTCTGCCTCGGGTGGCAAATTAATTTCATCTTTCATATACTATGAAAGATGAAATAATTAATTATTAATGAAACATTGCAACATAACGTTATTGAAACAAAGAAAAACTTATAGCAGTTTTGAACAAAAAGATTACCATTATGTTGTTCAAATTCATGCAATTTTAAGGTACAGGAAATACAACACAACTAAGACGTAATGATGATGGCCACTTTTATTATTTTGCTTTCGGAAGCAATCTTCTCACGGAAAGGATTCATATTAACGTGAGTTCTGACTTATTTATCCAATTTTTTATTGATTCTAGGGGCTTCTAATAAAGCAGAGTTAAAAAAGACGTCTTAAATTTGAGGTAATTGAAGCATTTCAGATTCCTACAGCTCAGTTCGTTTCCATTGGACATTTGCAAAATTACACGCTCGAATTTTATGGGAATTCAAGCATTTGGCACGGAGGAGTGGCTTCCATAGATAGAAGACGTGGCGCGAAGGTGTGGGGATGTATTTGGAAAGTGCCCAACTCATTTGCAAGTGCACTTGACAGACAGGAGCATTCGTATCGCCGTTTGGATGGTATGTTCCGGTATTTTACTTTCAATGTTTAAGGACCCTTCTTTGTTTACACATAAACAAAAATATGATAAAAATGACCATTTTTGGACCAAAAACTGAAAAAATTTGAAAAGGTCTTTGTACTACTCGATTCTGCTCGCCAAGGCGAACGTCTTAAAAAAAGTAACATTAGAGGGGTGGCTTAAATTAGACAGTTTAATATTTTGCAATTTTTTATTTTTCCAGTTTTGAATCAATATCAATTATGAATTATTAGTTGATATAACGCAACCGTTATCCTATCACCGAAGAAACGTGCGCTGTCGAACCTATCAATATAAGAACGTTGAAGTTGGCAAACAACGCCCATCTCCACGTTATAAGCACGTAATTGTAACCGGTGCTCAACAGCACCACCTACCGGACTCATACATTGAACGCCTCAAAAAGATCAAAACTAATGCAGAGGTAGAGTCGAAGTGAGCTTAGAGCTACTAAGAAGGTTTCGACAACGAGGCTAAGAATGCGCGAGATAATCTACAATATTTATTGGAATGATCAAATTTTTTATTCTTAATGAATTCCGTTCGTATAAGTAGCCAATTTTATTTTCTAACGTCTGCTCAACACATTTTAATGATATAAACTATATATGCCTGGTTTTGAAAAATAAATTGTTTACCTTTAGAATACAATTATTTTAAATTTATATCACTTACTATAAAAATAGCGGGATATGGTGCCTTCGGCACCGAAATTATATTACGGTATCCTACACGCGGCCCTCACTCGGCTTCACCCGCCCTCGCGGCGCTTCGCCGAGTGAAGCCTTCTATTTGTTTGGGGGTCTGAATAAGCGAGCCGAGTCTATATAAGCATACCACCAGTGGCTTTGTCAGTGAGACTCGCGGCCTTGGGCCACTCGAACAAAATTTTTCAGCAACGGTGCATCAGAATCCGGGATTCTGAATCCAGATACCCAAAATCTGACCTCAGATTCGAATTCTCCGTAGCTGAAAACCTTGTGGTACCAAAAATTTGGGTCGGAATCCTGGAAACCATGAATTTCAAAAATTTCTCTGTCACTCTGACCTAAATGCGTGTTCTTTAGACTGTGACGTACTCATTCAGCCGAATTTGCGGATTACTATATAAAGGATAGTTGACATATAAATATGATGTAACATTTTTGGAGATATCACAAATGCAAGAAATTAAAAGGTTATTAGCTTAGTAGTAAAAGTAGCCAAAGACAAATTTAACATTTTGTCAAATTTGCCACGTTCTTTCGCTTTTCTCTAACCGTCTAACACTTTTCAAACAAAAAATTCCACTTCACATTATTGGGTGTTTCCATTAGTAGTCCCCCTCAAAGCCATGTTTTTTGCCACGGAATCGGACGGCTAGACAGTTAGAGAAAGAAAATCGAGTACAACTTTAAATGTCTATATCTTTTAGATTTCCGGATGAAAAAAATGTGTAAAAATGAAAGTTAGAAACACATAGGCTATAATGAAAGTTGTACATCGAGATATTGTGTATTGTCATATGGAAAAACATTTTCAAGTTCACAAAAAATCCTTTCTTTAAAAGAATCGGAAACAATCTTTGGCGTTTTCTTTTACATTTTCCGAGTCTTTTAAAGAAAGTGTCGTATTTTTCGCAAAAAATTAGAAATGTTTTCCATGTGACAATACAAAACACCTTGTCAAACAACTATCATTTTTAGTCTATGTCTAGCCATCCGGTACCGTTTTCGCTTGTATTTTCCTTGCATTTAAATTATAGATAAAAATTAATATTTGTTATGTCTTTAATGGTATGAGATTTTCTAGGTTAACGTTTTTCATTTTTCGGAACCTAGTATTAAAGCAAGAAAACAGCAAAAAATGGCTTGGACTCGACCAGAGTGTATGCCGATGCATAATTTTGGGCCCACTTCTGCGGCCGAAAAACGAATCTTATAATCGTTGTCATGATACTACCTCCGTTGTGGTGATACTACCTTTTTAAAGACACTCATCATTAGGACACACGCAGATGTAATTCAAAAAGTTTAAGCTTAGAATAAAATTCGAAAGTTTTACAATATAAATATTTTTTTACGGTAAAACAAACGTTCTCCATTCAGCCACAGATCCCTGCTTTTCCGCCATCCTGACCAGTTCCATAATCGCAACCACTTTCATCATCCAAAGTAATCTGAAAATGTAACAATGTATATGGAATTTGAATGACAAATAAACTTGTCATTCGGCACATAATCCACGCTGAATATTATCAATACATAATTCTTAACACTACGGAGCGGCTGGATAAGACTGAAAGAAAATATATGAATCATAGTCGATATAATTATCTTCAACTTATCTAATTAATAGGCATCACTTTTGGCATCAGTAAGTTAATTGTAAAACAAGCCACTCGCAAGACATTATTGATTTTTTGATGCAGCTCGCACAAGAGTTTGGCAGTGGGGTAACTGGCGCACCTGCCCGTTATACAGCGTGTGTCCTACATTGCAGGAGTCCCGTACGCACATTGCACCTCCAGTTAGATAGCACTCCCCACAATCACTGACAGAGAAAAATCGCAGAGAGGAGACGCCCGCTGTGATGTGGTTGGCTCGGTTGTCTCAGCACGATGAACGAGAGAAACTGAATGGTATGTCGATAGTGAACCGCTGGACCATTACCTTTTATTCAAGAGGTGAGTTGTAACTAGAGAGCGGAATGCTCTCTAGTCGAAATTTGGTCAAATATCGCTAATTTTTGTTTCTTATTTTACAGAACTTTTGAAAATCTAAAAAAACGTTAACCTAGATAATTTGGTGTTATTAAAGATATCACCAATAAAAAATCTTTTCGTAGAGTTTAAGTGAGCAAAATTTTACTTCTCCGTCAATACCGAAATGCAGACAGTCAGAGAAAATTTTCGAAATTGAACTTCGACCAGCTGTAACTCGCCAAAACTTACCCTACCAAATTTTTTTCCTAACGCGTTCAAAATTTTTGAGTTCACAAATACCTGAAAATAGCCATTTTTGGCCAAAAATGGCTATTTTCAGGTATTTGTGAACTCAAAAATTTTGAACGCGTTAGGAAAAAAGTTTGGTACCGTTCGATTCCTCTCATCGAGTACTACAATCCTATCCAGACAGTTTTCCCAGATCGGTGTGACCCCAAGTGAGGTTTCCTTGTAAGATAAGTCCAGATGCATATGTTTTCTTTGTAAGTTTTGTTTCTCTTAGCACATCGGCGCGTTTTGTATGGGAGCTGTTTCATAAAATGTGCGGACCGATTTCAGTTTTGGCGTTCTGCCCACATATCGGCCAGACAGCGAATTAGCCTATTTTGGCCTATGTTCGCTATTTTTTGAATACTAATTCTGGGTTTTGAGGGTCGATTTAGTCCCCAAAATTTTTTTAATTTCCGAAAAATGTGCGATTTTCGCGAAAATACGTCAAAATTTGACCGATTTTTGCCGCCTCGGCCGAACTTTTGTGCCTGTGCCAAATTTTGATGTATTTTTCTTAAAAATGCACGTTTTGCAATAATCTAAAAGGATTGGGGGGGATCACTTGGGGGAGTTAGGATTGGGGGGAGTTACGATTGGGGGGAGTTAGGATTGGGGGGTTTTGGGTAAAACCCCCCAATCCTAACTCCCCCAATCGTAACTCCCCCCAATCCTAACTCCCCCAATCCTAACTCCCCCCAATCCTAACTCCCCCCAACTGGTATTGCCATAGTAATTTTGAATAATCCATAAAAATTACCTAAAATTACCAGAAAAGTACCTTATAAGGTGCTGCCATATTGATTGATTCCTGAATCAGTGTTAGTGTGCATATGCGGTTGAATTAATTGATCTGTTATTGCTCCAGGAAAAGTTTTTTGTGCATCCGCGATGATTTATGTCCGAGACCATGCTTAAGTCAAAGTTGACTGTATTGGGCGTGCCCAGCGGGCCCCAAGCCTAAAGGCTTGTTTGGCGCCTTATAAGGGTTGTTTTAGCCTAAAATAGAAGAAATCTTCTACTGATTTTTTCCCAAGTTACACTAGCGTCAACCGCTTGCACGTGGACAGCACAAATCTGGGAGAGAAATAGCATCTTGAGTCAAATTCCTTGAGAAGACAAACAAAACTGGATACTTAATCCTTGTTGTTACGAAAAAACATAAAAATCAGCGGAAAGGATATTTTTTCCCAAGTGGTTGATTACACGAAAAAGCAACGAAAACAGGCACATAATGGAAAAATAACCGGAAATTTGAATTCTATGCGAAAAATTACCTTATAAGGTACTTTTCTGGTAATTTTAGGTAATTTTTATGGATTATTCAAAATTACTATGGCAATACCAGTTGGGGGGAGTTACAATTGGGGGGAGTTACGATTGGGGGGGGTTAGGATTGGGGGGGGGTTTTTCCAAAAAATTAACCCCCCCAATCGTAACTCCCCCCAATCGTAACCCCCCAATCGTAACTCCCCCCAATCATACTTTTCCCAAATTTTGATGTATTTTCCTTAAAAATGCACGTTTTGCAATAATCTAAAAAACGCTCCGACTATATCGACCCTGGCGAATTCGAATTCAAGTTCAGCTTTTTCGTGGTCCCGCAACGAAAAGTGGGAAAATGGCAATTTTTTGAAAAAAATTGAAAAAATCCGAAAAATTTTTTGTCAATCAAATTTCCTCTTATCAAAGATTTTTTTGCCAGGACGCAACTTCAGGTGTTGCTCTATAGTCCCTCAAAAGGAAATTTAAATTCGTTCATTTTTTATTAAAATCTGGGGTCTCAAAGTTGACACATTTTGTATGGAGAAAAAACACTATTTTCCACATTTTCGTTGAGAATTAAACCAATTTCTAAAATTTTTTTGACAGGTATGATAGAGCAGGTCCTATACTTGCGTTTTGTCAAAAAAATTTAGAAATTTTTTTCATCAGCGAGATATATTCGTTTAAAGCTGAGAGACAAAAATCGGGCCTTGGCTTTATAAACCTAACAATAAATCATGCTTGTAAGTCCTAAATTGATCAAAAGCTAATTTCTCAATGTTCCGATTGTACCAAAGATTTGGCGTTGTTAAACACTTTTATTCAGAATTTTACTTTGTACTACAGTCATACCTCGATAATCGGCACACTTTTTTTCGCCAAATTTGTGCCGATTATCGAAAGTGCCGATTATCGAGAGAATTTTGTATGGAAAAATCCTTCCAGTGCAAAGTTGTGCCGATAAACGAAATTTGCTATATTTTTTTGTCATTTTTCAAAAAATGTTTAAAATTTGAATTCCCGCCCAAAAAATTTCGAATTTTTTTCTGAATTTTTACAAAATTTTGGGGCAATTTGACGAAATTTTAGCAATTTGGTCAAAAACAGGCCATTTTTCTATAAAAATTCAAATTCCCTAACCATACGGAATTACAAACGGTTACTGACGATTTGTTCTCCCCAGAATGGTCACCCACCTTGGGGGGGGGGAGTTCTATATAGAACTCGCACCATTTTGGAAAAAGGGTGGGAGTCCCACCATAGAACTCCCACCGGTGGGAGTTCTATGTGGTGTGAGTCCTATGCCAATCAGGAAAATCGGGTTCAGCTAAGCACCTAAGTAATAATGTAGCATTGTTAGAAGTTTATTATAGTCCCCATATTCGCGGCGAATGCCATGGCGCTCCACTCTCGTGTTAAACTAACTGCCGATACCCGAAAACACAAACATTTTTTGAATCGATATAACGGAAAACATTTTAATAAAAACACAAGGCACATCTGCATGTGCAGATACCGATGAAAATGGCATGATGCAATGCAATTGTGCCGATATCGGCACTTGATAAAAATCGCCCTTGATAAAAAATGATAAATAAATAAATTATATGATAAAAGAATGTAGAGAAATTAAATTTGGAGAAAATGCCGGAACATTTTTTCGAAATTATGAAATTCTCATCGCCACAGAAATTGTTTATGTGACAAAATTTCAAAAATGCAAAATAATAATCGAGTAATCATAGCAATAAAATGAAACTAGAAACGTTTTTTCAAAAATCTTTTCAAGAAATTATGCTATCCAAAATCAACGCTCGCGTTTTGTCGTTGAGTAGTCCAAATTCCGGCTCCTCTTCCAATTCCTCCATATCCGACATTGTTTTGCAATTCTTTGCAAATTCGGCCTGAAAATATTTTAATGTAGTTTCTAACAAAATATACATTGTGCATGGCTTCGACATTATGCGTTTTTCGGTATGTGCATTTCAAGTAAAAACTAGTGGCATGGTTGTTTGGCATTTTCGGTATGTATATTCAAAACAAAAACAGGTTTTAGATTAATTTGATAGATACTCGGATTTTCTATTTTTAGTATCGAATTTTTACCCAATAGGATTACAAATCTGGTAACATAACTCCTCTGCATTTCTTCGGAGTTAAATGGATCATTATCGATTAAGAGATACCGTAACTCCTCTAATTAATCCCCCGGGGGAATTAATATTTCGTCAGGTTCTAGAGGGAGGGATTATTTGAGGGGGAATTAAAATTTCGGGAGCCGCACCGAAGGCGTGGCGAAAAATTTTCGCCCCCCGCCCCGAAGGCGGGGCGCGAAAATTTTTGGGACTTTCAATTTTTGGCAAAATTTGGGAAAATTTTTGAAAATTTAAACCAATTTTGAATTGGCGCCAAAAAATTTTCGTCAAAAATTTGAATTTTTTGTCGAATTTTCTACCTAATTTTTCAATGTTTTGGACAAATTTTGTAAAAAATAGCAAACTTTGCTATAAAAATTCAAATTTGCGCCAAAAAATTTGAAATTGCGCCAAAAATTTGAAAAATACCCATTTTTGGGGATTTATTATTTCGTCAGGCCCTAAAAGGTGTGATTAATTGAGGGTGGATTAATTAGAGGATTTACGGTAATTCAAGAGAAAATTAGAGAACTCAAAGCTAAATGTGAGAGTAGGCCGTATTATTATTACTAGCAGTGTTTCCCGTAAAATTACCGTATTGATAGCTTTCAAGTTCTTCTTTCACTAAAATTATAACAGTTAAAATTACCCGCAAATCCGGAAGGTTATAGTTCTGTGCGAGCCATAATTTGCGCGCCGGTCTTATTCGCGTCGAATCCTGTAAAAGCATTTTACATCGCACAAGAATCGCTGGCATTATGAAACGATCGGCCATTTTCAGGATTACTCCGACATTCTTCTCTGAAAAATATTCCGCAATGATGTGGTGATTCGAGATGAATTGACTAAAGCTAGGTTAAGTCTAGCCGTTTTAGACTAGCTCTGAAACATTAGGTTTTATTCCGGAAATGCCTGCTCTCTATAAATCTGTTTTGGCGCGAAGCACATAATACGGTTGAAGTGGTGTTAAAAACGGCTAATTTTGCGTTTTCGTCTCAAATTTTTCAGAAATAGAACACGTATATTTTTTTAATATTTCGATATACGAATAGAATATATAAAATCTTGAATAGAATTTGCAACAGAAATTTTTTGGCAAAAATTTCTATTGCAAATGACCATCTCTTGGAAAAGATATACCGAAAAGCCTCTAATTATCCCCTCAATTTAATCCCCCCCAAAAAAAACTGCTTCCTGCAACAAAATGCCAAACGTACGTTACGTAAGAAAAACCCCAGTGCCAAAACTTTGTCATTGAAAATGTCGGAGAAATTTGAGTTTGAAATTTTTTGAAAACCCTGACGAAATAAAAATCCCGGGGATTAATTAGAGGATTTACGGTAGTCAAATCTTAGTTTGAATCTCGAATTACGTTTTGGGTGATCTGACTAAGCTATACATACACATAATGCAGGCGTAATCTATGGTGTCACCAACCAATGCTCCCGACACCATTTCTCATCACCCATAAAAGTACTAACCTGTTATGGGCGACGCAGTTGGATAAATGACCGTTAGAAGTTCGAGGATCTCATTATAGCCAATTTCTTCGAGCACAATTTCGTCCTTGTTCTTTTCCGCAAACTGGCCTTGGAACATTGCTGTGAAATATTCGGAATGCATTGCCAAATGCTGAAAAGTAATTTTGTAACATTGTTGCTCGTCAAACACACAAGCTAACCGTTTTGTGAATAGGAATTCTGTTGTTCTCGACAATAAGAACTCCATCTGGTGGGAAGCAGACGGAAGAAGCCAGTTCTTGCAAAATCTCTGCCGCTCTAAAAGGTGTTTTATAGAAAAATCAAATTTTTGTGGTAACATAGCTTTCGAAATTTTCTTCCCCTCTAGAGTATCTCCTTAAATCCAAATTATTTTTAGGTAACCTAGAAATCCTACTCACACAATAAAAGATGAGTTGTTTCTCCAAACACGTCGATCCCATATTGCCTAAGACAATATAGTAGGATGATTTCACCATTCATAGCTTTTCGCGCCATGTGGTCAAAACGCCAACATTTGTGCAAAATTGCATTCAAACTAGAATATTGGCACACACTATTTCGTCGTTTCTCTATCTTTTCCCAAAGACACCAAAGATCTTATCTCTCTTTTTCCTCTCTCGCTCCTTCCCGCCTTCTTCGAATTCAAAATTTGAATCAGTGAAGAAATCATCCTACTATAATGTCTTAGGCAGTATACAAAACACATACATTGCGCCAGCCAATTCAGCCACTCTCCTTTGTCTGGGTTTTAATCATATGGATCAGATGACAGCCAGTCTGTAGTCAGTTAAAGGAGAGTAGGTGAATTTGCTAACGCAGTTTTTGTCCTTTATTTATGGAAATGATGTTTTTGGAGAATCAATCCAGATTTATTTTAAGTTGTGGAATCCTGTCCATTTTTCAAAGTGGAGACGAAGGATGTTGTGATCTCTGGAGACAAATGTGGTTTTAGAAAATTCCTTCTATGCGGCTTAAAATTTTTCTATCCACTTTAAATCGAGACGGATTTGATCACAGATATTAGTACAAATTTAGCTCCCATCCCTCTTCCCCCATCTTTCGATTTTGCTTGGTCCCACAAGCTGATTTGTTTATAAAAAAGGAAAATCAGCTTGGGAACCAAGCAAAATCGAAAGATGGGGGAAACTAAATTTGTACCCATATATCGGTTTAAACATTCGCTTTAAACTAACCTGTCGATTGTAATGTCCACGTCTTCCGGTTTTGGATTAGAGGCTGGTCCCGCCGAACAAATCCTATCAAACAACATTCGCTTCGTTCGATCAGATAACGTATCATATTCTGGTTTCATTTCCTTGATGTCCGTAATGTTCTGGATTTCGTAAATAATGTTTCCCTAAATAAAATCATGTGAATAGATGGAAACAGCGTGAACAACAATACTAAGAATGTATCGTAAGAGGAAATGCAAAAGTCTTGAAGGAAATGCAAGTTTGAAGACGAGAGGTAAATGCTAAAAGTAAAATGGACTGCTTTTTATTGGTGTTTGAAAGTGGATAGAGATACCATCGCAAAAATCAATTTATGGGGTCCAACTACCATTTTTTCAATTCACCGCCATTGTACTAAAAAAATTTTGAATTTTTTACGAACGCAAATGTTTGGCATTGGAGTAAAATAGTGCCATGTGCAAATTCCAATGTGGTCAATGAGAGTCTTCACGAGAATCTAGCACGAACACATTGGCACTTGTGCCGAATGCGACCTGCACATAAAGAAACCCAGATTCCAGAACATTTTAGAGCAATCTGGATGCTGAAATGTTTCATAAGCTAGTTGGGAGCATTCCGGATACATTTTTTAGAATCTAGATTGTTCTAGAATGTTATGGAACCTGGGTTTCTTTATGTGCAGGTCGCATTCGGCCCAAGCTCCAAACATTTTCTCCCAGAGGGCAATAGCCGGAAAAATTGCTTATCTAGCAAAAACACATTCGTTCCCGCGCGCGCGAAGGTGTTTTTATCTCCACTGAGCTGTTTTCCTGCTATTGCTCCCTGTAGGGAAAATGTTTTTTGCTAGAGAAGACCCCTATGCATTCATTGCTCACATTGGAATTTGGATATGGCACTATTTTACCCCAATGCCAAACATTGGCGTTCGTAAAAATTCAAATTTTTTTAACGTGGACGGTTTTTTAGCTAAATGGCAGTATGTCACATTTCTAAATAACTTCTAAGCATACAAGGCACCTCTCCAAAATTCACAGATACGACTTGTTGGATCTTGGTGGCCATCCCCTTTTGTTTACTTAAGAGAAACTGTATAAAACTGCAAAAATTACCGTCAATTGCTCTAGTCCGTACCACTCAGCCATTAAAAGCGACTTTGCTCTGCCGAATTCCCTATTGTTCTTCATAAGAAAACTTTCGCATTGTCTCAATAGACCAGCCATGTTGAACTTGAAAGCCAATTTCGAAATTGTCTCCACATTTTCTGCTAAAAAGAAGCATTATGGTATCCGTATTAATTTACGCATTATAACGGACATTTCAATCGAGAGCTGCGTTTGAATTTGCGCCACTTTTTAGGAGCTCTAATTGGCTACAACCAATGAAATAGCCAATCAGCGCTTCTAAACAGTGGCGCGAATTCAAGCGCGACTCTCGGTCAGAGTCGGAATGTCGGTTAGATTATTTGTTGCTCATATAGAGCAACTGTAAAGATCAGTAATACCTCATTTAAAAATTATTGGGCTGTAGGTTAAAAATGCAAGTAAAAATATTAAAATTGAACTTATTGTGAAGGTTAGACAGTGCAGGTCCATTTATAAAAAAGATCGGCGCTAAGTCACAAAAAGATTAAAAATATCAAACCTGTAATGGGACAGGAAGTAGGATATATAACGCTGAGCAGTTCGATAAACTCATCATAGTCAACATCTTGCAAAACGGCGCTGGTATTTTCTTCATATTTGGCGAACTGATCCTTGAAATACTCTGAGTGCAGAGCCAGTAACTAAAAAAACAATATCATACTTTATCCCTAAAACTACTTCTCGAAAACAAAGCAATGCTACTTACACTTTTCTGCACGTGGACTTCTTTGTTTTGGATTACAATGACAAAATCCCAGGAATATTGAGTCGACGAAGAAAATAACTGTTCATAGCTCTCGATGGCACTAAATTTAATGTGTTGGTTAGTTTGAATAAGTTTATCTACTTTTAAGGAATTAATTATGTCAAACTTTGTGCCAGAGAAAAATCGATCCTTCGGAAGATCCTTCACAAAAAATTGCTCCTTAGTCTATGTCATGGCTCAAAGATATTTTTTAATGAATGTCCCTATTCAAACCCAAAATCTGTAAAAGAAAATGACCTTTTAAAATCAGCCATTTATTTGGGAAAATAAACTTTACCTAAGCCAAACAAAGGGTGTTTTAAAATATGTATCACTTACTGAGTTCCAGATAGCGGCTTAACTGTTAAGGGTTTAACATGAGCTTGCAAGATCACTGTGTCATCTTTGATGAATCCATTTTCTGGATCAAGTAGGAACTAAAATTGTATAACTAAATCATTAATGCGGTTAATTTAGTAATAATAATTGTTTAGGTTTCATATTTTCTATTCTCATATAACCTTGTGGGCGCGCTCCTTTGTGAATTCACATTTTGTGAGACGCCTTTTCGCTATTCGCACAAATTTCTGGGACAGACAATAGAGACTTATATTGAAAATGGTTCGAAATTGGATGGCGAAGAAAAGTAAAAAACAAAGCTAATTCAAGTCAAAATTGAACATAATAATTGACTTACATCACAAGTTGCCAAATTATCAAGTCCCCAATTTTCCTTTCCATCGAATGTACTTAAATTTTCCTTGATAATGTCCTTAACGCCCTCTTTTTGTGCCATGACGCGCAATGAATATTCAGCATAACATTCCCATGTTCGGTTGGTAGAATCGCCATGGCCTAGATAGCATGAGAGGCCTTTAGATGGTGGTTGTCCCTCACAACAGGCCTCAATTTCCCAAGACAATCCTCGAATACACGCTGGTGCGCTAAATCGGGTCTCTTCGAAACGAACGAATTCCGCAAACCGGTCAATACGCAGCTCGATTGATCCTTCAGATTTATAGGATTCTGAACAATGTGCATAAATAAAGATATAAATTGTAAGAATTTAAACATTAGCTTAAAACTGCTAACCAAAAAGTCGAAAAATGTTTGCTCAGCTTTGTGCAAAAGGTTTGAAATTATATTACACTTTTCTACATACACTCATCCTCCGATTTAACGAACGTTTTTCTTTCACGCTCCTAAACCATACGTTAAATCGAAGGATCTTTACCAGAGAGTGACATAAGTTCTCGACATAAATTAGAGTCAATTTTCTACTCTACCTTTATCTTCGACTTCAGAGGCAGTCAAAATTTGTCGCTCAGGCTTCCATTCGGGCACCATTGGATCGGTTTCAGCTACGCTTTCCCTCTTTCTTTTCATTTGTCCTATTTCTGATTTTCTGCTACGGATTGTTGTCTGCCACAGGAACTTTAATTTCGCGCTATCCTGAAATTATATGATTAAACCAATAGTGTTGTCCGAAGTTTTGAAATGTTAAATTGGTGCGATTTCAAAACAAAGTTAAAGACTACAGATGAGAGTGATTAAAGACCGCAAATAAAGAAAATGAGTAAGAAAGGAAAAATTATAAAATTTAGAAGGACATCAGCGCTATAGGAGATGGGCATAAGATTACAACTGGCGATCTAGAGTCGAACAATTTTCACTAGGAATCTCTATTTATTATAGGCGGTGGTGCCTAGAAATTCCTGTAGCTTATATAATGAATTCCGAACCGGTCCTATTATGCTATCCCTTAATTCAAGGTTCCTCTTCTTTTGTGATTCTTGACTTCAAGGTTCACTCTCCCTTAAATTTTCGAAATTGATTACGAGGCTTTAAATGGAAGGTTGATCCCGTCACGATTTTTCATGACATGAGAAATGGTAAATCAGTCGAATTTGAGCTGGTCCACTTCGGATATAGAAGTTTCTAGAAGAGAAAAATTGAGAAAATGGATCAGTGAAATTATTCATTCACAATCAAAATTTCAAATGAAATCTGTGCCTCTCTGTGCAGGCACAGAGAAAATAAAGCACAAACAAAAGTAGTGCTGTCTGTCGACACAGCTACGCCAGACCGAGCAGTGATACAGGAAACGGAAATCAATTTCGAAATAGTAGAAAAGAAAGCGGATGTTATGATGAAAGGGCGTTTTGTAATAAATTTTAACCTGAAAACGCGATTCAATGAAAAGACGTAAAATTGGAAAAGCTTCTATATGAGCAAAGAAATATTTTTTATATAAATATACTTTGATTTTAAAACTAGGCCGGGCGATTTTTGCAAATCGGAAATGCAAGCTAATAAAAGGAGCCAAGCAAGAGTAAAATAGCCCCTTAACAACACTGAGCCATTAATTTGATGACAACGAGAAAATTTAATTCATTGCAACAAAACAGGCTTTCGAAATACAAACAGTAAAATTATTAGTAATAGGGGTTTTACTAAAACGAATAGGTTAGCTAAAAAATTCGCTGCTGAACGGTATAAGGATCTTATATCTCGAACATGATACAAATTTGGCATATTACAACTGGAAGTTTCAGGATTTATCTCTCGGTTTCGTTCAATAGGGGAAGCTATGAAAGCGCAAACTTGGTGTCAATGAAATAGCTATAGGAAGGAATATAAATCAGACAATATACTTCGACTGAGCCACATGTCGTAACTTGTTCAGCAATAAAGAACTTAGTAATCCCAGGTACGTATGCCACTTGATAAAATGTATTTAATTATTTTGCATGGCATACTTTTTATGCC